>PVLD010015553.1:0-48137 GCA_004027595.1 Dinomys branickii | reverse complement strand
AAAGCCCAGGCCCTGATGGATTCACAGCAGAATTCTACAAAACATTTAGAGAAGATCTAATGCCAACACTCCTCAAACTCTTCAATGAAATCGAAAAGGAAGCAACTCTCCCCAACACATTTCTGGAGGCAAGTATTATACTGATACCAAAACCAGAGAGAGACCCAACCAAGAAAGAGAGCTACAGGCCAATCTCGCTTCTCTCCTTATGGAAGAGTCTCCTGGATAACACAGTCAACCTGAATTTGCTTTGTAAACTCTGGGCTGACAGTTGAAGAGAGACCTCACCAGGGACAAGAATCTCATTCTGCAGTGCAGAGATATGAAGGTCACAAGCCCTCAACCCCTTGAAATGGAAAATATATTTTGTGGAGTTCATATAGGACCCATTTCAAAATGAAAACTGTCTTTCAGGGAGTCCCAAGGCATCTTCTGGAGAGGCAAGTCACTTTATTAATCATTCAAAGCAGAGCAGTTAGCAAATAGCAACCTTAATTCCTAAAAGAACTTAGTCCTAATTTTATTGTATAAACTTGATGGTATTTTATTGACTTTGTCATCTTTTAACAGGTACCGACAGCCAGGCAGGAGTGGTGGGAGGCTGGAGCAGAGGGACAGCAAGTTCAAACCCAGCCTGGGTAATTAGGTGACTTAGCAAGTCACTGTCTCAAAATAAATTTTTTTTAAAAAAAGGATTGAGGATGAGACACAGTGTGACTCTTCTTAGTTTAACCCCTAGTATTGCCAAAAACCAAAATTAAAAAAGCAAAGAAAGAGGCCATTTAAAGTCATATAGAATATTGTACATATTCAATAATAAACCAGCTTTTTCTTTCTTCCAATATTCATGTGGATAAGATGCTCTGTTGACAGACGTTTATTTTCCCCACATTGGAGCCATTTGTTTTGGTCACCATTGGAGAGGGGGATGGTTACTCATGGAAAATTATTGGGCAGAGGTCAGGGATGCTGATAAACAGCCCACAAAGCACAAGACACCCCCCAAAATCAAAATCATCTAGCTAAAAATATCTACAGTGCCATGGTTGCAAAACCCTGTTCTAGGACAACAGTCTTTCAAATGGACAACTAGAATAAAGCACTAAATTTCTATTCATATATTGAAATTCACATCTATGGTGACCCCACTAAGCCTTGGATTCACTTTATCCTCTTGTGTGCACTCGCTCCTTAGCTGCGGCAGATGGCTGCTCATGGCCTCACTTGCACAATTACACTGACTGGCAGGAGGTGCCTTGCCAAGATTACCTGGGAGATTATGACTTTCCTTAGGGTGGTAGACTGAATGAATCCCTGGTGCTGGGATGTAACATTCCACACCCAATATGGTGCCATTAATACTCTAGAGTTTGTCATGGAATCAAACAGAAGCTAGACGTGTCTGAGAATCATGACTCTGCCAACTTCTGCTGCCCAGTTCCACTTCCCTCGCTCTCTTACAGGTATCTCTTTAGAACATCCTCTCAGTAAGTACCTTGCCAAGAAACAGCATCTCACAGTGTGCTTTGCCTAAGCCAAACTAAATATAGTGAATATAATCTAATTGAAGATTGAATTTTGCTGATATTTTATGCTTCTAGTAACACTGGCACTACCACCTTGCTGTAACTCTTGGGGTAAGTCACACGTGGCATCTGCTCAACCCCAGGAAAGGCTGGGAGTTAGTTCTGTGACGCTCTGGGGTTGACCGGGATAACCTCATTCATGCTTTGCTATTGAAGTGTTACAAGATACCACATTTCAGTGTTACAGGTTAAGTAAATCCACAGATGATTGTCTCTAGTTTCAGCTAAAGTAATCTTTAAAGGAGGAACAAGCAGCATTGAAACATCCCTGCAAAGAAGCCACAGACTAAAGCCAGTGCTGATGGTACCAGCACAAGAAGACAGAGGAAAATGATCAAGCTGCTCTGTCTGTAGAGCGTTCTACTTGTCACACGATGAGTCAGTGAATATCCAATCAACTCTAGTGAGGGCAGTGAAATATACTGAAATTAACAAGGATGCTTTTAGAATACAAATTTATACTCATAACCACCAACTTCATAAGCCCTGGGTGTCTAACCCTGAATACCATCTTTTGTTTATACCACTGCCCCTTGATATTCATGAGGGATTGAGACCACAGCCCTCATGGATATCAAACTCTGAGAATGCTCAGACTATGAGGCTGCATAATTATCTGCATGTAATCTGTGCGATCCTCTCACAAACGTTCTCTCTGGGTTACTTACATTTTCAATAGTATGAAAATGCCATGTAAATAGCCAGTATACTATATCATTTATGAAATGGTGGGAAAATATCTGTAGAGTACAGACACAATTATTCCTGATTTTGTGTGGGTGCTAGAGATTGAACCAGCAGTGCTGGGGACTGACCCAAGAGCTCTCATAAAGAGCTATATCTCCAACCCTCGTAAAATTAAAAATATTAGTGTCTGTGATAAGTTGTGGATGTATTCATTGTGGGATATTGGTACATGTACATATTACATTTTGATTCATTTTATTTGTCCTTTCCTTTCCTTTCCTTTCCTTTCCTTTCCTTTCCTTTCCTTTCCTTTCCTTTCCTTTCCTTTCCTTTCCTTTCCTTTCCTAAATGGAAGTTCCTAAATGCAAATTCTACTGTACTCCCTGTATCACTTTGTAGTATCTCCCCCCAAATTTTAGACATCATATTACAGTAATACAGGCATACTTGTGTTCATAGCAGCACAATTTGTAATAACTAAATTTTGGAAGTGGCCTACATGCCCCTCAATAAATGAATGACTAAAGAAAATGTGGCACTTATACATAACGGAGTAATATTCACTTTTAAAAAATGATGTATTTGAGTCACTTGTGTGAAAATGAATACACACTGAGTCCATGGCACTAAGTGAAGTGAATCAGACCCAAAGACAAAGGAGACTAATTCTCTTTTTGGGGTAATTTTGAGACAAGGTTTTTCTAAATCGCTGCATTACCCAGGCTGGGCTTGAACTTGTGATTCTCCTGCCTTAACTTTCCAGATCCATCCTGAATGCATGGAAGTGGAAACTCTGGATGTAAAGGGCTGCATGTGGTTGTCACATGAATTATTGTGTGGTGAAGGTATAAAATCTCAATAAATAGGAGAATAAAAATGGTCCTGTAGAAGGCTGAAAATGGCTCCCAAAGTATAGGCTTTTCCTAACTCACAGAGCCTGTGAAGTTTACTTTATATGTGAAACGTTTCCTTGCAATTGTGCCTAAATTAGGCATTGTGACATAGGGAAATTATCCCAGACTATTGCACTGGGTTGTTATGGTTTAGATATAACCCCATGCAAAGTTGCATGTGTTTATTAGGTGAGGGGACTATGGGGCTTTGTACTCACCCAGTGAAGAGTTCTGCAGCTAAATGTGGTATTAGGAGGTAGGTGTTGGTGGGTCACTTAAGGGGTGGCCTGCAAGGGTGTATTCTTGTCCCTGGCTCCTGCTCCTTTTTCCGCTTCTTGGCTTCCATGGAGTGAGCATTCTTCCACCATGCCTTTTGACTGTATTATATACTGCCTTGTAGCCCATCAACATGGACTGAGTCCTTTGAGTATGCTGAGGCACAGCTCTCTAAGTTCTGGATGACAGATACTTGGTTCCTGGGAACAGGAAAGCTTACTGTTAAGAGATGGACACAAGCCTTTTGGGAATCTGGGGAGGAATGTTATGGTTTAGATTTAAATGCCCTCCCCTAGACTACCATGCACCTAAAAGGTAATTAGATCACTGGAGCAGTATGATTTTCAGTGTATTCCTCCTCTGCCATGCCTTTCTGCTGTGGTAATTCTGCCTGGAAGCCAACCAACCACAGGTTAATTTCTCTATAAACCTTGACTCATAAATCAACTTGTCCTCCTTTAAGTTGTTGGTGTCACTTATTTGATCCCAGCAAAGGAAAACTAGCAGAGGCTCTAAATTCAATCATATACATGTTTACAGAGGGAAGAAGACAGAGTCTTCATAGAAAGAGGAGAAGGGGATGAAAGCATGGAACAAGGAGAAGCTTCAACATGACTTTAAAGATAAGCATGATGTGGCCACAAGCCAAGGCATGCCCGCAACACCAGAAATTGTGAGAATTAAGAGACAGATTCTCCCCTAGATCCTTTGTAGGCGGCATGGCCTCAGAAATATCTTGAGGTGGCCCATCAAAATTGATTTTGATCTTCAGGCTCTAGAAGTGTGAAAAAATAAATTTCTAAGTTTTAAGTCACTGTACCTACATTAATTCATTATGGCAGCCCCAAGAAACTATTAAAGCTCTTTATTTTTCTTCCAGATTCTATATATGTTTAAGAATCCATGTGATTATAGTAATTTCTATGTATGCTCTACAAAGATTTTTCCACAAAAAGGTGTATGATTTTTTAAAATTTAAAAATGACTCTTTCCGAGAAGTGGAAACTTGAAACGTTTTGTTCTAACAGTCTACTAGGTGTTTTAAAAAATTTAAGTGGCTATATGCAAAGGCAACTTTCCATATTCTCTTGGAGAATGGGATCACCTGGCAGCCCCGTGCCCACATTTTTGTGGTCACATCTGGTACCCGTGCTTCCGGTTAGGTGCTATTGGCTCATGAGTGTCAGTTATCCCTTTAGGGACACGTGTTCTTCCATTGCCTCCCACCTGCTCACATGCACTCTACCTGCCTAGACCATGGATGGAGAGAGACGTCAGCTCCCTCGCCCCATCACTCTGAGCTTCCCCAACTTACATTCCATGTTTTGCTCTGTTGTCAGCAGGAGCAATCACAGGAGAGAAAAAGGTGGGTGCACTAACAGTTAATGAGGCCATAATACAGAAAGTCACATTTTTACGAACTAAAAACATCCTGGGTGATTCTTCTCAAATCTGTAAATCTTCTACAACATTATTTCTAGGAAAGATCACTTGACTGGAGTTGAGACACCAGAGTTGCAGGGCAGATGTGTCTCTAAGTCACTTGAGAGCCTGTGACATAGAAACCATATCACCTGTCCACATCTCCTGTCACCACATTCTCTCAAAGCAGGGTTGGAGGGAGTATCAGAGAAAAAGTCACACATGGGGTCAGTGCTCTGAGTGGTCACACAGCTGCGCCTGTGAAGTAGAAAGAAGACCAAGCCCACAAGCCATGCTGCAGATCGCTAGCTCTTCTTCAATACAGCATCACTGTTCTAAACTCTGACATCACATACAGGTCACTGCTTGATCTCCTGCTTCATGGAGAAGCCCCATTGCAAATCATTCTCTTCTTCTTCTTTTGCTCCTTGGTCAATCTTACTTACACTTCAAATTGATCCAAACCACTGTTTAAATCTGATTAGTTCATGGTCCTAACTCAAAATATTTTCTAACGCACCCTACTCCTAGGATGAAGTTCAATCTCCTTGTCATGGCCTGCAGTCCTCTCAGTGTCTGGCACCTGTTTGCATTTGCAATGCGATCATGCACTACTTTCCCTTTTGTTTTTGAACCCTACTCCACACTATCCAAAGTTCCACTTTACATATATGCCAAACCCATCCAATGTTGCAGCATTCTCCCAGTCCCTCTGCCTGAAACTCTCTTTATGGCTTCTTTGCTTAGCAACTATTTACTATTTATAAAGCAGTACTGAGGTTCTTCCTCAAGGAGTCTCATTATTTAGGGTGTTTTCAAGTGCAAGCAAGAGAAACATAATTTAAATAGCTTAAACAATGACAAATGTATTTCTTCACATAACAAGCCATCTGGAGACAGTGCAGGGGTTAATTCAGGTCTCCTCAGGTTTCTAGGTATTTGGCACCTTTCTCTTCTCTTTTTAGGCCATTGAGGTAGCCAGTGGAAGCAAGCAACCAAAGGGGACCCCTGGGTTCCACAGTCCCTCTATATATGTTCTTATTAGGATGTAAAACATTTCCCAAAAGCACATCTATAGAATTCTCATCTGTACTAGGCTAGTACTGGTTACATGTCCTTTCCCTAATGATATAGAAGAAAATGAAGTTTATTTTTGAGTCTCTAAATTGAAAGGCAAAGTGATAATCACATAATTCCATTGGTAGTTGCTTGGTCAGGGTCTTTTCCCCTTAGAAGATTATAAGTTCCTTAAAAACAGGCACTGACTTTTACTTACAGTTGTATACCTTGAGCTCTGATATTGTATGGCCAGAAAGTCAATTCCAGGGACCTTCAAGTGATCCCAATTTTTTAAAAAAGAAGACATATCCTTGTCCATTTTAAGACATCTACACATCAAAAGGCTTCAGTCCATTCACTATACTGTGGAAGGACTCATAAGCTAATGCTTGCAAAGAAAGCCAACCACAGAGTCAGAAAATAGGATCACTTGTGGGCCTGGATTTCACTTGCAATATGACCTCAGGCAAGTCCTTAACCTGGTCATTTTTCTCAGCTCAAAAATGGTGATCATGGTGACAACTTCCTACATTTCCACTGATGTTTCAACAATTGTGTGAGCACATTTCTTGGCCAAGAGCTTGGAAATATTTATTTCAAATGGCAATTATTATCAATAATATCATAGAGGTCACTGTTAATAATTATATTGGCTACATGTATTTTCTTATATCCTGTATCTCAGAGGTCTCAGCAGAGAAGAAGCCCAAAGGCTTTGAGAGCTCCTTGTCACTACAGGGGACACTCATGAAAATAAATAGCCCTCATAAGGACTTCTAGGCCCTGGAGAAAAGAGAATTCCTCATCAGTTTAAGTTTAGAGAGAGACAGAGGTCAGAGTCAAAAGGCTTCTACAATTTTCTTCAATTCAACCTGATCTGGTTTGAATATTAGACCTCCCCGGGGCAAACACTGACCCTCTTTTACACCTTGTAACTGAAAATCCTATCATTCATCCAGAAAAAAAAATAAATAACAGCATATTTATCACCACCGTTATCCTTGCCCCAGCCACTTCTGAAATTCAGTGTGACAGAGCCCGTGCTTTCACTTTTTTAAAAAACAGCAATATTCTGAGAAGATGCAAATATCTGGAGAGGGAGAGCAGGTGCACATGGTCACTTGGGGGAAGAGGCTGCTTCAGGATTACTGTCACACCTCCCACATCCCACAGTCACATTCTCACCTGCCACTGAGCCTGGCTTTCAGAGCGCTCTGCGGTCCCTCTCCCCACTGTGACTTCAGCCATCCCTGTAAAAACCGTCTTTGTAAAAAACATCTTCGCTGCTGCTTTGAGAAGTGCTACCAGCCTAAGCAAACATCAACAAGAATAACTGAGTAAACAAAGCCAGGTGCAGCTTGAATGCAGGTTTAAAAAAAGAACACCTTTCAAGGGAACAGACTAAAGATCTGGGTTTTATAACAGACTGCTTAACAACTCAAATCAGGAAGGGACGCTGGATTTAAAGTGGGCTCAAGGGGGTGGGGGAAAGGCAGGGAATGCATTTCTCTTTTGGAATATTATTAAAATTTTCTTTTCTTTAAAAAAAAATCCTGACTCAAATACTATTTTAGATTTGGTGGTTCTCCCACGAATTCCAGGCAAGTATATGTCACTTACAGTCCTGATGGAATAGTTTTATCTCAACTGACCATCAATAGACTATACCTCTAAAAAATAATTTATATAGAAGAGGGATATAGACTTAGTTTAGACATAACAGCTAGTTAAATAAAAATGTTTCTATGCATAGACTTCATATAAAACTTTCACAGTCTGAGTAATTGAAATAGTAGTCATTCATATTTTCAAAGTCCAACACTTGTTCTCACCAAATCTAAATATCTAGGTATGTTTATTCCTACATTACATACCACTTGATCAGAGCTCATTGTACGTGAAAGAAATATTTGTGCTTCTTTATCAATATCCAATGGTTTAATATTTTTAGCAGTAGCTCAAGTGGAGAATGTCTATGGTGGTGTCCGGTATCATTGCATTCTTAAACTCAGAACTGGAGTCATTTAACTTTGACTTGAAATTCTAATTCAACCTAAAAGTAGGTGCCATATAAGTCCCTGAACTTGACATTTAAGTGAATATCAAACAGTGAAATGTTGTGAATACCATTGCCAAAGGAGAGAAAAAAGAAATATTCAAAAACTCAAATATTTTTCTTCCTCCAAAACAAATATTTGAGATGCAGTGTATTTTGAAAAAATGTGCAACTCATGCCAAGCATGGAGCCTTGAGAAGAAAATGTATTAAGGCAGGCAGTAAAATAAGAACTATTATGAGACTTGTTATCCGGGAAGTTTTATTAATTAAATAGTATAGATCAATCTTCAATGATTCATTGAGGAAAAGAAAACACACACACACACACACACACACACACACACACACAATATATATATATATATCATTTTACCCCAATCAGTGCCTGTCTACACAGTGAAAAGTTGAACTTTGGGAAGGATGTGATACAGAAAGACAATTAAGAGACAGAGACAACACACAGAGAGACCTAGTAGGTATTTGATAGAAGTCCTAAAAGAACGAAGTATGAGGGAAGATGAGGGGGAAAATCAATCTGTGATGGAAAAATGGCCGACATTTTTACAGAATAAAAGAAAATCACAGACTTCAGATGAAAAGAAAAATGGTGGTATCAAGACCAATAAAATGAATCCATATATAGACTTATCACTGTGAAGAAAGGCAAAAACACAGCAGCAAAATCTTCATAGATCATCTTGGATCAAAGACCAGTTATCTTCAAAAGAACATAAATTGAAAGTGGACTTTTGATCAACCATAGCAGATATCCAGTCCTCGTAGAGCTGAGGAAAAGCAGGTAACCAAGAAATGCTACCCACCCCATCATGCAAAGTCCAGAACAAAACAATTTTTAGGCTTCTGAAGACAAAGGTAACTCACCCATAGCCCAATGATCATTGAGGAAAAATGAACTCGAAAGTCAGGCAGAGATTTTAGAGGAGCACAATGAACACAAATGTTGACTTAAAACACTGGGAAGTTGTTGGGTGACTGGAAAATAACTGTATTATTGTCTATTTTAATTAAACTTTTAAAGCATTAGTAAGTTTTCAGGTGACTGGAAAAATAACTAAGATTTTCTGTTTTAATTAAACTTTTATTTTAAACTTTTATTTCGTACATTAACATTCAGTTGTAAGAAAAGACAGGCTCAGGAGAAGGGCTCCAATGCAGGGTGAAATGCAGAGGGCTGATGTGTATGTGTGGAAGGATTCTGGACTTGAAAAAACATCACAGTACACTGATTCATGCAAAAATCATTCAAAGAGACACTGCACCAACAGTGAGGCCCAGATGATTTCTGTAATGAGGAATCTGAGTCGGCTGGTGGACGTCTCACTGTTGATAGGCTTTCGGCCTGACTTCTCCTGCACCATTTCTTTTCCACTGCATATCTGAGTCGCTGGGAAGCACAGGCGTTCCCATTTTAAGCACTAAGAAGAGTTTAAAAATCTAACCCAGGTCAATCCTTTAACCACAATATAATGTCCAGCCCTACTCTGACTTCCTTTCCCTGTTCCCTTCCAAGCCAATTTTGGGCCAGCCTGGGAGCATCCGCTACTCTTCCGCAAAATAAAGCTCTCTATGTGAGTAGTATAGTAATATCCTTTGTCCTTTCCTCCTCACGTATATGTAGAATAATCAATGTCAATATCCAAACTCAATTTTGGACCACAGTTCTATTCTATTCATTCAGGGTAGCCCCAAAGGTCTTAAAGGATCTAGTCATAAAGGGGAAAGAGAATACTTTCATAGAGGAAAAATAAAATGATACCTTGGCATGTAGCTGTAGGTAAACACCCCAGGAATGACATGCCATCCCTGTAGTTTTCCAACTGAAAATGCATAATTGAAGACCAATTTCAAGGAAATAATAGGTAAATGCAAACTGAGAAAAAAATCCACCAAAAAGGGAAGGGGTAGAGATTTTATTCTTCAAAACATGCTAATGCCATCAAAGACAAAGACAAGCTATAGGAATGTTCCAAGTTAAGGAAGACAACTACATACACACCAGAACTTAGACTAGATTCTATACTACAGTGGCAGAAATGCTACAGGAACACTGAATTAACGAACAAAAGTGGAATACACAGTATATTAAAGAGTTAGATTAGTGTTATCTCTACTAAAGTTGATAACTCTACCACATTATTTAAGAGAACAACTTATTCTCAGGAAAAACCTACTTAAGGATTCAGGTATTAAGGATCGTCACGTATGCAACTAACCTTCAAACAACATAGAAATAACAGTGGGTTTATATTTACATATACATAAACAGAGCAAACACATACAGGATAAAATGTGGATATTAATCTTGGTATTTAGGCTAAATATATATTTTCTCAATTTTACTGGTATATGTTTGTGGTAGATAGTAAACACATTTGTAAGGTGGGGATTGTACACATACATCTTTTTTTCCCGGTTTCATTCATTTATGTATTTATTTTAAACATAATAGATAAAAATGGTACAGAATTTCAAAAGAAGATGACAGGAAATTAACAATGGTGATTATATTGCATATGGCTATCTTCAAAGTAGTTGCTCAGATTACCAGATATAAGCATGTAAGATTGATCAAACAATGTAAACTCTCTTCCTTTCAATGAACTAATAGAAATTAGTAGTACAATTATCTTATCTATTTCATATAGATATCTCTTCTTTCTTTGAGACAGGGTTTCACTACGCAGTTCAGGCTGACCCTGAACTCACTTTGTAAACCAGGCTGGCCTTGAACTGATGGCAGTCTTCCTGCCTCAGCCTCCTGAGTAATGGGAGTACACCACCACACCCAGCTTCATCTTGACCCTTCTTACTATCCCTTTTCTTCCTCTGTCCCCAGGACTCATCTTTTCAAAGAATCAACTCTTTGATTCATTGACTCGTTATATGGTTTTACAGTTGAGTTTTCATCAACTCCTGCTCTAATCCTCATAATTTCTTTCCTTCTATCGTTTCCTATTTTAACCATTCTTGTCTTTCCAGGGCTTCGGGCTGTATCAGCTGTTATTTATTATTCTGTTCCTTTTAGTATGCACGTGCAGCAGTAAACTTCCTTGTTACAACTCTTCCCATGTATCTTCATAGGTTTTGATATGCTGTACCTCAATTGTCACTTGATTCAAGAAAGTTTATTTCTTCCAGACTTTATTTTTTTTTCTTCCAGACTATTTCTTCCAAACTTTATTTTTTCCTGTGGTCTGTGTATTTATTCACTGATTCATTTTTTAATCTTTGTGTTTGCATAGTTTCTGTGGCTTCTTTTGCAATCGATCTGTAGCTTCCTCCCACTATGATCTGATAGTGTTCAGGGGGTTGTTGGAATTTTTTGCATTTATTTAGGCACGTTTTCTAGCCTAAGGTATGATTTATTTTGGAAAAAATTTCATGTGCTGTTGAGAAAAATGTGCGTTCTGTTTCTGTTGGGTGAAACACTCTAGATATCTGTTAAGCCTATTAGTTTAATGATATGATTTAATTCTGATATTTAATTTTTTGTTCATCTGGTTGACCTAATTTTGAGTGAGGCAGTGAACTCCCTCCCACTAAGATTGTATTGGTCTCTGTTTACTCTTTTAAAACCAGGAGATTTTGTTTTATGAAGTAGGGTGTGCCAACATTCAGTACCAATATACTTATAATTGTTACCTCTTCCTGCTAAAGTGTACCCTTTACTGGTGTAGAACGACCACTTGTGTCTCTTTTGACCAACTTTGGCTTGAAGTTTGCTGTGTCTGAAAAGAAGGGAGCTACTGCTGCTTGTTTTCAGGCTCCGCTTGAACAGAGTGTTATTTTCCTCCTTTTGCTTTCCATCTTTGTACTTTCTTTTGGATGCAGCAGGCCTTCTGTATACAATGAATGGCTGCATTTTGGTTTTAGATCCAATCTGCATCCTTTGAGGGTGGAGTTGACAACATTGGCATTGATTTATTATTGTAAGGTATTTGTTGAACCCTATCTGCATTATTTTTCCAGTATGGGTTCATTTACTTTTGTTTTCTTTTTAACTTTCCTCCTAGACATGTACTTTTCTTTAGGCTCTTTTGTGCTGGAGAATCCCTTGCCTCTAGAATTCTCTTGAGTATTTTCTGCAATTCTGGTTTAGTGATATTTCATGTCTTTGGAATTTCTTTGTTGTGGAAGTCTTGTCTTCTTCATCAACTTGGAAGCTTAATTTTGCAGGGTAGAAGTCTGAGTTTACAATTTTTTTTCTTCTAATGCCTGAGAAACTTCAATTGGAGCTCTCCTGGCCTTTTGAATTTGTCCTCAGAAATCTGCAGTTATTCAGATGGGCCTATCTTTATAGATTGTTTTTCTCTGGTACGTTTTATTATTCTTTCCTCATGTCAAATATCTGAAATTTTTATTACAATGTGTCATTGAGGGGTTATTTCGGGAGGGCATGTTTATTTGGATTTCTATATACCTCTGGTCCTTGAATATTAAATTTCCTAGTTCTGGAAAATTTTTGCTATGATGTCAATGAATAAATTTTTACACTTTTTGAGTTGTCTTCTGATTTTTTATTTATTCCTTTCAACGTGAGTACGTCATATTTGAGTCACCTAGCATCTATTAGAACCAGCTTGCATAGCATTGTGTAATTTTTAGGTCATCACTGAGTTTATGATTTATTACATCATCTTGTTTTTTATTTCTGACACCCTCTCCTCACATTGTTCAAGTCTGCTACCCAAGCTTTTTTTAAACCAAGCTTTCAACTGAATTTTTCATATCACCTCTGCTTGCTTGCTTTCATATTTTCTAAATCTCTTCTGAAGTTTTTATCCATGTCTTACATTGTTTTACTTCCCTTGATTTATTATTTGTTTCTTCTTTAAGCTCAATAAACATATCTTTGGTAAGTTGTTCTGTTTAATTAAATCCTTTTTGAGCTCATTAAACATCTTTTGCATTTGCTTACACATTTCCTCTATGTCTTCAAACATTTTAACTATATGGTGTTTGAGTTCTCTGCCCACAGCTTCCTCTACTTCAGTATTTGACATCAACCTTTGGGGAGTTTGGGGTCCCCTCACTGTGCTTTCTCATGTATCTATTATTTTTGTGCTGTAGGTTGAACAGTGGTTAAAAAAGACAAGCTCCTGTCACTACTATGATGATCTCTTTAGCTACATTCCGACTCCCTGTGATGAGTCCTTGAGTTTGATAATCTTTTGGAGTTTGTAGCTTTCCAATCTATTCAACTGACTATTTGAGGGTCTTTGTACTGTTTAATCTTTTTCTGAGGACTTGGTGCTCACCACCACTAAAAGAGAAAATAACAAATTGAAATAATATTGATGGCACAAAGATAAACCACGTGTTGCCATACAATAAAAACCATTTAAAAGCAACCATTATCCCATAATAAACAATGGAAAAATCAGTAATAGTACAAATAAAGACAAATTACCAATGTACCCTAATTATCACTGATAAAATCCTTAACAATAGAAAAGATACCTTCAAGGACAATGTATACACAAAGACCAAAAATTGACATGCAATAAATATCTACTAAAAGAAACAATTATACCACCATTTACAATAGGAAAACAACACCGATAATAGCAGAGACCCAACTATATTGCTAACTATTAATAATGCTTAATAACAATGATAAAGATGGAGTGGCAGTGCAGGAGCAGAAAGGAAAAAATAAAATTTTCAAAGAAATAAGAGGAAGAGAGAAAGATGAGGTAAAAACCAAAATAAAGAAAGTTAATTCAGTTAGGCAAAAAGTAGAGGAAAAAGACAAGAAACACTAAAAATTGAATAAAAATAAATGGCAAAAGATATGAACAAACAAAATGAAAATAAAATATTAAAACAAAAACAAACAGTGAGAGATATGAGTCCAGAAAATTCTTCATGGGTTTTGATGAATGATTTTTTCCCAGGGCCTGTGATGTTGGAATCTAATAGGTATGGGTGGGGGGTAGTGAGTTATAACATGGTGCATTCTGTCTCCCTGCTCACTTACGTGTGTGACTGTGGAGCCCGGCCCACTTTTCCCACTGAGCATGGTCAGTCCGTGGTGAGGTGTCTGCATTATGGCGATCTTCACCCCAGTGCTTCTTAGTGTCTGTGCCATTGTGTGTACCCCAAGTCACTGCTATCTCCATCTAGTTTTATGGCCTGTGGGTTTGTGAGGTCGCTCCGTTGCTGCAGGGGCCCCTCTAACTGTACCTCCAGGTAGAGTCCAATTGTCCAAGCTGAGGTATACCCAATAACACTGGCGAATGGGGAAAGCAAACAGTCCCCCGAGCTCCATGCTGGCAGTAAGCAGTAGAGGGAGCAAAGTACTCTGTCGGACCTGGTATTCGCACTTTCAGATCTAGACCTCTAAACACACAACCCCCCCCCCACACACACACACCACCAACCCAGCATCTCACCACAGAGGATGAGACCATTGTCCTTCGTAACTTGAAGTTACTTCTCTGTAAACTTCTCAGAGGTTCTAAGAATAGCCTGTTGTTTCTCTGTGACTGTCTCCTGTGGCCATCTCCCATCCAGCTGCTGTGGTAGGTTGACCCCTAACACTCTAAAGTATAGTTGTGTTGTGACTTCTGATTCCTAGAGTAGCTCAGTCTTCAAGAATTAGCTCCTTCCCAGAACAGCTTTTGATCACATTATGCCCAAGTATGGTGGATGCTGCTGTGATTTTCTTCTCCAATTCTAGCCTGTCGGGGCAGGAGTCATTTTCAAAGTAGAACCCCGTTCCATATTTGTAGTTTACAACAACCTTGAGCTTTTCTTGGGCTTCGTGCTGCTGTTCCATTGTTTCTCCCTGTGGTTTCCAATCCTCTATCCACGCCTAAAACACTGTAGTGTGTCTTTAGCTGGAATCTCTAAACCTTTCAAATTCCTCTCATAAACAAGTTCCAAAGGCTCCTGAGCCACATTATCTGGAATAGTCATCAACAGCCCCACTTCTCTGGTACAAGTCTTCTGTATTAGTCATTTCACTATCACTAGGACAAATCCATGGCCCCCATAACCTAGAGGGGGAGAGGTTTATTCTGCCTCATGGTGTCGGCGGGTTCAGTTCACAGTTGGCTGGTTCCATGTGAGAAATAGCATTGTGGAACGGTGTGATAGAGCAAAGCGGCTCAGTTCACACGAGCCAGGAAGCAGAGAGAGAAGGGAGGGGCTGGGAGTAAGAACATAGCCTTCTAGATTACGGCCATAGTAAGTCACTTTTGCTGACCAGACCCTACCTCTGACCAAGGAAGTTAGCTGTAAATTCATCAGGAGATTAGCCCTCTGATGTGTTTAGAGTCCCTGTGATCCACTTGTCTTTGCAATTCCTCACCTCCTTCCACAAATAATTTTTGTGGGACATTTTGGAGCTAAACAGAATTAAAGCAAAATGATTCACTATTTGAACAAACAATAATTATGAAAAACATAAAAAACAGGAAGTTCAAACAAGCTGATTAACACCTTAAAAATCAGTATGCAGAAATATTGCATCCAGTTTCCCTGCCTTGCTGAAATCCATAAAAAACATAAAACCCACTGAGTTCCTGGAGCAAAGATACAATTGGAGGACCCATTATCCAGGGAAGATAACAGCCCTCAGCCGAAAGGATCAATATTCAATGACTCCATGGCTCAGAAATAAGAAATGAGACAGGTAAACCAGGCATCTTCCTGATGAAATTTCCTGTCTTATTGACTATTGTATTAAAGATCTGCATGGCAGCCTCTTGGGATTAAAGATATTAGCACTAGACCAGTGGTACCAAACCTATAATATCAGGGACACAACCAGCTGTTTGCTATCCCTGAAAGCTCTAAAAGGTTTATCATTACTGCATTAGACTATTACTACAAAATGGCAAAATAAGGTGAAGATATAAAAAAGCAGTCACTTATTCACCAATTTTTCTGCTTATACAATGTCTGTTTCAAAACACATTATGCGAATTATTGGAGGCAAGTTGTCTCAGTTATTTTCTCCTCTCTGAGACCCTCACAACTCTGAAGAGGAAGGGTATATTTGGCTCACAGTTTATAGAAGTATCAGTTCATAGTTGGCCGGCTCCAAAGCAGGGTGATGTGGCAGAGGGGAGAGGGTTCATGACATGGCAGCAAGAAGCACAGAGAAGGAGCAAAAGAGGAGAGAGGGAGGTAGATCCTTTCAGATCACATCCCCAGTGAGCTACCTCTTCCTACCAGTCTTTACTGAAAATTCCACATTAATCCTAAAAGATGAAAGAACCACATGATCAGTATTAGAAGGTAATTAGGAAGCACAAATAGTATTACTCTAATCACCACTTAATGGAGAGATTCCAAGAACATAGGCAATATCCTGCCCTCATCACCATACACCACCACGTAGTCACTGAGCCCACAGGGTCCAGTACATTGGTTAATTTTCCCTTTTCAACGTGGTGCTCTGCAGGTCTGGATATAAGAAAGAATAGTCATGAGAGCATCCTGAGCACCTGAGAAAACACTCTGCATAGGTGAAGTAGGAGGAACAGGTATAGATGGTTATAGAATGCTATAGACTTTACACAGAAAGCAGAGTAGTTGGTTGAAGTTTGAATTAATTTTGTCAAGTAACATCTATATGATCTCTGTTCTCACAGGCTATTGACCAAAGCTAATAAATTGCCAAGTCTTTTACCACTGAAAGATTTAAATGGGAAATGAGATACCAGTCATTTGGAAAGCAATGAAATTTCTATAGAGGGATAGAGGATACATGTGCTTAAATACTCATTAATAAATTAAACAAACAGATATTTCCATTTATACAAAAGACACATTGGAAGAATGTGCTCACCAATAACTTTTCCATGGAGTTTCTACATATATTCTATCTTGACTCTGTCTATTTCAGGGGCACAGAAAAAATAATGAAGGAAAATTTCAGCAGTGGTTTGCTGCTGGGATAGAAGCATACTTCTCATCTATAAAGATTATCTTTGAATTCCTTTGAAAATTATCTCCTCATTAGAATAGGGTGATTTTTTTTCTAAATTTCTTTTCAAAATTTCATTCTTTTATGGCTGAGGCCATGATATGCTTAATTCTGATCTTCTTTCTTTTCACCATTGAATTTATTACACTTATAGTAATCTCAAGGTCCAAAAGCACTTGATTATACAGACAAAAACATAAATTAGTGAAACCAAGCAGCAAGTATTAGCTAGCGATCAACAGGGACACACCAGCACTCTGATACCCAGCCATGTCAGCAGTCAATACAGAGTCTATTCTGCAGTTGCTTACAATTGATTTAGGGAGAGCAGACATACGCACATGAGGCAATTGGCAAATGAGCCAGAGTGGTTTGTAATTAGATTCTGTTTTGTATGACTCAGTCTATTAATGAGATAGATCAGAACAGGGAGAGATCGATGCGGTTTGAGTCACTAAGAAAGACTGAGCTGCAGCTAAATTTGTGTTGGCACCTGAAGAATAGGTAAGAACAGTAGAGGGAATTAAAGGGGAGAACTGAGAATTCCTAAATTCTTTTGGGCCACCCAGTATCTGCATTTTTTCCTATGTGTGAAGAATTTCTTACCATGTAATACAGAGGTTGGACTAGAATCATAGAGGTTAAATTATTCTTACGTTTCTTTACTCTGTAGAGGTCATATACTCTAAGTTTTTTAATCAGCCTATTGAATTTAGGCATGGATAGATGACCTGGGTTTCTCAAATCAGGTATTTCTTTTCTAAACTGTCAACCAGAAGATAGACTGCTTGCCAAGAATCCAACAGCAGAATATCTTCTCCAGACAGACCAGCGAGAGACATAAGTTTGGTCATTATTCCTGGATTCATGGCCTCACAACTTGTCTTTCTAGATCTTATGAATATATATTCTCCTAAGCTACCATATGTCTTATAATAAACTAGTTTCCTACTTAAACTTTTAAGAGGTAGATCCTATTGCCTTCTACTAACAATCGTGAATGAAGGAGGAATGTTATACCGATGGAGACATCCAGGATAAGACTCAGCAAGAAGAATTAGTCTATGGTATGATTTTTCAGGAGGCATCTTCCCTGGCCAAGAGAAAAATGAAAAATATCATCCTCTCCTTGAACCTACCTGACGTATATCCCCTTGGACCGGCCAAAAGGAGCCATGAACATCAGCTACTTATCAAAAAGAAAGGAAACCTGATGTAAGATGGGAAGTCTGATGGTCTGGGCAAAAAGAAAAATAAACTGTTGCATTGTTCTTCTTTCAACTGAGTCCTAATGCATGGTAGTCTGATGAGGTGGTCATTGTCCATAGCTGGCCTGGACTGTAAAGGATAAAGTATCAATGACTACTTCCATTTGGACCCTAACACACCTTCACTGGGTCTTACCAGGACAACTCTCTGCAAATAAATCAAGGCGATGAGTCTAAAGTGATGTTACAGTCACAGACTGCCCCCCACCAAATACTCTGAAAATTTGCTTAAAAATGCGTATTCCTTAGCCTGTCCTTCTAAGATTTGGTTCAGTGGATGACCATAAAAAGCCATGGAATCTGCCTTTTAACAGAGTTTCTTATCTGTCCTTCAGTTTATAGAAGAAAACCAGGGACCCAAAAGGCCAAGCTGGTATTCGACGCATAACCCAAAATTGGTATTTAATCTCCTGATGGGCTCAATTTTAAGAGTTTCTCCTCAAATTTCATCCAGGAGAAGCATGTTTTGCTTCTTCTGTGATGTGCTTCCCCACTGATCATGAATTTAGAATCAAAATTGTATTCTAATAATATCTTCAAAGAAACAAGATTTAACTTATTGTTTTACCTCCTTACTTTTAGTTAGACTTGCCACAAGTAAGGTTGATATAAGGACGTTGTCTCCTGGCAAAGCTTTACCGAATAACACAAAATATCTCTAAAATCTATCCAAGGTGTCATGAAATAGACTCTACTCAGCGCGACTCTTGCTCTTATCCCAACCTAGTGAGACCAAGGCATCACAGGAGGTTGAATATGGAGCATCCTCCCAAGTTGAAGGCTTGACCCCAATGCAGCCAAGTTCTGAATCTGACTAACACAGTATTTTTTAAAGTTCCCTATTCATAAAGATCAAGCAATATAAGGAAAAATCAGTCTGGGTGGACAGAAAGGAATCAAATGTGTTGAAAAACATACAGCGAAGATCATAGGTCTAGGGAATTTCTGTTTGACCAGTGTAATGAAAGCAAGGCTGTGGCCTCCCAATGTCATACTTCTTGGTCATGATAGTGTGAGCGCTTAAGGGCCTCATGTTTATGCTTTAGGATAGGAGAAAGTTTTTGTTTTGTGTGGTTAATGTAAAAACTACCACAAAGCAAAGGACTAAAAACAAAACAAGTTGATTCTTTCACAGATCTGGAAGCTAGAAATCTGAAATCAAGCTAGCAGTTGAGACACACCCCCTCTGCCTCTTCCAGCTTCGGGATAGGCACCAGCATTAGTCAGCTAATTCAGGACCACATCATTGCACTCTCTGCCTCCATAACCATCTTGTCTCTTGCTCTTTTGTCAAATCTCTCTAGTCAGCACTTACAATGAGATTCAGAGGTCAGTTTCAGCCAAGTACCCAGTACAAGATTATCCTGTTATTCATCCTTTATCACTGCCACATAAGGTAACATTGCCACTTACCAGATAAAATAACCTTCACAATGTTGGTAAACTAACAGTTAGCTTGTGTTTTCCCCCAACATTCATGAAATACATTGAAATTTAAACCACAAAGTGCTGCCATTAGGTAGTGGAGCCTTTGGGCAGAAATGAAGTTGAGGACAGAGGTTTGACGATTGGGATAAGTGTCTCTAATGGGGACTGCAGAGAGCTAGGTCTTCCCTTCTACCACGTAAGGCCACAGCAAGCAGGCACAATCTATGAAGAAAAAAGTGAAGATCTCACCAGACACCAAATCTGCCAGAGCCTTGATCTTGGATTTCCTAGGCTCCAGAATTGTGAGCCTTATTGTTTATAAACCTCTCAATTTATGGTATTTTGTTACATAAACTTGAACAGAATAATATGCATAAGTTCCAGAGATTAGGATGTAGCTAAATATTCAGGACTCCCCTTTAGGTACTAAGGATCTTTTTTTAACTTTGGATTGTCTTTAAAAAGAGTAGTAAATGAGAAAAAAAAAAACAATAGCAGTGTACCAACATCACAAACATAAATGAAACAAAGCATGAACATTAAAAGTGATACAGAGTTTCAAGACAAAATGAGAGGAATTAACAGTGGTTCTTATATTATATATTGTTCTCTTCAAAAACATTGCTCAGGTTACCAGATGTACAAATGGAAGATTGTTCAAACCATTACAGAGAATAAAAAATCATTGTTAGATAAATCATTAGAGATAATGCAGAGTTTCACTAGGTAAGATTGTAGGAATTCACCATGTCTGTTCCATTGCATATTGTTGTCTTCAAATCAGTAGCTCAGATTAGCAGATATAAGCATGCTAAATTGGTGAGAATATAAACAAATTCAAGCATTAAGTGTTCAATATAACATCAGACAGCAGCAGTGCAGTTATCCCAGCTATATGTATTGCCTTCCTCCTTTCTTTCCTTCTTCTTTCCCTCTTCCCAGTCATTCCTTACTTTGAGCAATTTCTTTCCTTTTGGTATCATCTATTGTACATTTTGAGTTTTACCTATTCTTTCAGGTTCCTACACCAGGGAGACAATATGATGTTTACACATATGGGTCTGACTTACGTGGCTTATGAATATGGTCTCTAGTTGCCTCCATTTACCTACAAAAGCCTTGAGTTTATCTTTTTTATAGCTGAATAATGTTCTATTGTATAAAAATCCATCATTTTTATCCATTCCTTTGTGGATGGACATTTGGGCTGTTTCCACCTTTTAACTGTAATAAATTGTGGTGCTATAAACATGTGCGCACATATATCACTGTGGTATGATGTTTTTAATTCTTCTGGGAAAGTACCCAAAAGGGAAATAGCTGGGTTAAATGGGACTTCCAATCCTAGTTTTGTGAGGGATCTTTAAACTGATTCTCACAATGGTTTCACCAATCTACACTCCCACCAGCAGTGGAATAGGATTCCTTTCTTCCCACAGCCTCTCTAGCATTTGATTTTCATTGATTTCTTTATGATATCCATGTTTTCTGAGGTAAGATGGAATTTCAGTGTTGCTTTAATTTTCATTTCACAACTGAATAATGATGTTGAACATCTTTTCATGTATTTATTTGCCATTAGTATTTGTTCATTTGAGAAGTGTATATTCATCTCAGATGCTCATTTTGGACTGGGTTTTTGAATTTGGATAGTTTCATTTTTGTTTATGAACTCTTTGCCTATCCTTATATCTTCAAGATTTTTACCTACTTTCTCTTCCAATAAATTTAGTGTTTCTGTTTTAATATTTAGATCTGTGATCCATTTTGACTTTAGTTTAGTTCATGGTGAAAGCCATGGGTCTAGTTTTGTCTTTGGTATGTGGCAAGCCAGTTTATCTAGCACCATTTATTGAACAGGCTATCTTTCTTCCAGTGAACATGTTTGGCCCCTTTGTCAAAGATAAGGTGACTGAGTGTTTTTGTAGTTGTGTCTGTATCTTTTAATCTATTCCACTGATCTTCAGGTCTGTTTTTGTGCCAGTACCATGCTGATTTTATCACAGTAGCTTTGTAATATAATTTCAAATCAGGAATTGTGAAACCTCCTGCCTTTCCTTTGTTTTCTAGGATGGCTTATTGTTATTCTATGCCTCTTCCAGTTCCAGATGAACTTTAGGAATGTTTTCTGTAGAACTGTGTGCTATACAGTGGTATCTTAATTGGGATTGCATTGAATCTGTACAACAATTTTGGGAGTATGGCCATTTTTACAATGTTAGTTCTTCCTATCCGTGAGCAAAGAACATCTTTCCATTTTGTGATATTTTCTTTGATCTTTTTTCAAAGCACTATAATTTTCACTGTATAGATCTTTGACTTCTTTTGTTAGACTGATTCCTAAGTATTTCATTCTTTAGATGCTATTGTGAAAGGTGTGGTTTCCCTGATTTCTCTCTCAGTCTGTTTGTTGTTGGTGTACAGGAATGCTATTGATTTTTGACTGTTAACTTTGTATCCAGCTATGCTACTGAATTTGTTTATTACATGCATGAGCCTTTTGGTGGAGTTTTTGGATCTTCTATGTAGAGTCTCATGTCATCTGCAAACAATGTTAATTTCACTGCTCCTTTCCTATCCTT
Source organism: Dinomys branickii (assembly GCA_004027595.1). NCBI lineage: Eukaryota > Metazoa > Chordata > Mammalia > Rodentia > Dinomyidae > Dinomys > Dinomys branickii. The sequence continues at coordinate 25,919 of PVLD010015553.1, read as the reverse complement.
ATTTCTTTTATTTTTCTCTCTTTTCTAATTGCTCTAGCTAATTTTTCCAGAACTATATTGAATAGGAGTGGTGCCACTTGACATCCTTGTCTTTTTCCTGATTTTAAAGTGAAATCTTTCAATTTTTGACCATTTAGTATTGTATTAGCCACTGATTTATCATAGATGGCTTTGATCAGTTTGAGGTAAAGGCCATCTCTTCCTATTTTCTGTAGGGTTTTCATCATGAATGCTGTTGGACTTTATCAAAGGCTTTTTCTGCATCTTTCGAGATGATCATGTGATTTTTGTCTTTGGCTCTATGGACACGGTCTATTACATTAATTGATTTGTTTATATTGAACCATCCCTGCATTCCTGCGATAAATCCCACTTGGTCAAGGTGTATGATCTTCTTGATAACTTGTTTTATTCTGCTGGCTAGTATTTTATTGATAATTTTTGCATCTATATTCATAAGGGAGATGGGCCTGTAGTTCTCTTTTTTGGTTGGGTCTTTCTCTGCTTTTGGTATCAGGATAATACTTGCCTCCAGGAAGGAGTTGAGGAGAATTCTTCCCTTTCAATTTCATTAAAGAGTTTGAGGAGGATTGCTATTAAATATTCTCTAAATTTCTTGTAGAATTTAGCTTTGAATCCATCAGGACCTGGGCTTTTCTTCATTGGCAAGTTTTTTTTTTTTATTACATTATCAATTTCACTGGCTGACATGGAATAATTCAGGATTTTTGTATCTTTTTCATGCAGCTTTGGTAATTCACGTGTATCTAGAAATCTGTCCACTTCATCTATGTTTTCCATCCTATGAGAGTAAAGATTTTCAAAGTAGGTATTGATGATTTTTTGAATTTCTACAGGATCTGTAGTGATTTCACCCCTTTCATTCGTTATTGTGTATGTTTCAGTTTTTTCATTCCTACTTTTGGTGTAGTTGGCTTTTATCTATTTTATTTATTCTTTCAAGGAACCAAGTTTTCATTTCATTAATACTTTGGTTTTTTTATTAGTTTCCATTGTGTCCATTTCTGCCCTGAGCTTTATAATTTCCTTTCTTCTTTGGGCTTTGGGTTTGACTTCCTCTTCTTTTTCTACAAGCTTGAGGTGCATCATAAGATTGTTTATTTGTGCTTGTTCTGTTTTCCTGAGGTGGGAATTCAGTCCTATAAATTTCCCTCTGAGAACTGCTTTCATTGTATCACACAGGTTCCTGTAAGTTGTATCTCCATCTTCATTTGATTGTAAATAGTGTTTAATTTCTACTTTGATTTCATCTGTGACTCATTGGTTGTTCAGGAGGATGTTAGTTAATTTTCATCTGTTTATGGAATTTTGTGGAGGTTTTTTTGTCATTAATTTCCAACTTCACTGCACTATAGTCTGATAGCCTGTATGGGATAATTTCAGTTCCTTTGCATTTACTTAAACATGTTCTAAGTGCTAGCACATGGTCTATTTTAGAGAATGTCCCATGTGCAGCTAAGAAGAATGTGTATTCTTATGCTTTTGGATGAAATACTCTTTAAAGGTCTACTAAATCCATTTGTTCACAAGTTTGGTTAAGTTCTGTTATTTCTTTGCTGATTTTTTTTTGTCTAGTTGATCTTTCTCTTTGTGACAGTGGTGTGTTAAAGTCCCCTGTTATGATTGTGTTGCTGTTTATTTCATTTCTTATGTCTGTTAAAATTTGTCTTATATCATTAGGTGCTCCTGTATTTGGTTCATAGATTCTTACAATTGTTATCTCTCACTCTTGAAGTTTTCCCCACAAGTATGTAGTGACCTTCTTTATCTCTTTTGATTGTTGGCTTGATGTTCAACTTGTCTGCAAACAGAATAGCTATGCCCACTTTTTTCTGGGTCCCTTTCATGTGAAATATTGTTTTCCATCCTTTAATTTTCAGTCTATGATTTCCTTTTGAGTTAATGTTCTTCTTGTATACAGCATATAGTTGGATGTTTTTCTTGATCCACTCTACTAGTCTGCTCCTTTTGGTTGGTGCATTGAGACCATTTACATTGATAGTTATTACTGATATGCATTGGCTTATCATTGTCAAGTTATTTTCCTGCTGTCGAATCCTCCTTTTTCCCTCTGTTTATCTGCTTGCTCTGCTTGGTGGTTCCTTTCTGTTGTTGTTTTTGAAATTCTGGTCTATTTTATCTCATTCTAGAATATCTTTTAGTACTCTGTGTAGGATTGGTTTGGCACTCATGAATTTCTTCAGGTGTTTTTTATCGTGAAAATATTTTATTTCTCCATTAATTTTGAAGGATAGTTTTGCAGGGTACATCAATCTGGGTTGGAAGTTGTTTTAAGTACCTGAAATACTTCACTCCAAGCTCTTCTTTACTTGATGGTTTCTGTTGAGAAATCTGCTGTGATTATGATGGGCTTTCCTTTATGGGTGATCTGGTTTTTTTTCTCTAACAGCTTTTAATATTCTGATCTTTTGATGAATTTCTGCAATCTTGATTGTTTTATGTCTGGGGGTTGGTTTATTTTGGTTATGATTAACTGGAGTTCTATACGCTTCACTTTTCTGGATGCTCAATTCCTTTTCCATGCCTGGGAAATTTTCTGCTATTATTTATGTAAATAGTCTTTTTAAGTTATTTGTATTGACACCTGCTATCTTCTTGATACCTATTAGTCTGACATTTTTTTCCTTTGGTTCATCTTGTAGTTATTGAATTGTTATTTCCCGGTTCCTTGTAGTTTTTATGAGATCCTTCCTTTCATGTTCATTAGTGGAATGCTGTCTTTAAGGTCAGCAAGTCTATCTTCAGCTTCGTTCAGGTAGTTTTGCCAGCTTTCAATGGAATTTTTAACTTCCTGTATATCTGTTTGAATCTGTTTCACGCATTCTAGTTCTTTTCTATGTGGTTTACTCAGAGTTCTATGTTGTTTACTCAGAGTTGTCTATGTTCCTCTATTTTCTTGTCAATGTCTTCTTTGGATATGCTGAACCATTTCTTTCATTATTGTTGCCATTTCTTTTTTTACCTGAGAGATTATTTCTGATTTGGTGTCTTCTATGGCCTGATGGAGTTGTTTCTTTACTTCAGCTGCTATCATTTCAGAAATTTCAGGTGTATGGCTCCCTGGCTCTTTTGTGTTGATGTCTTCTGGACTTGTTCTGGGTGGTGTGGAAGTCTCAGATTGCATTTTCCTCCTTCATTTTGTCATTTTTGAAGATCCAAAGGTTCCCTGGAGCTCAGTCTCACTCTCCTGATTGCGTGTGAGTGGCAGGGCAAGTGTCTCAAGATCCCTAGTGCTCAGTGTGGCTCCTGTGCTGGTGTGTGTTGGCAAGGTGGGCTCCCAGATGCTCCTGAATCTTTTTTGCATTCAGTTGGCTCCCAGGCACGTGGCAGAAGGGCAGGGAAGACTCCCTGGATTTCCTGAAGCTCTCTGGGGTTCATCCTGGCTTCCACAATAGTAGGGGAGATGCAGGTCCTGGTTACTGTGGCTTCAGATGTTGCCCAGGATCAAACCTGGCTCCCATCCTGGCAGGGGAGGGGTGAGGGTAGAGTCCCCAAGGCTGGTGCCTCTGTGTAGGTTTCTGCTGGGCTCCCAGTAGGGCGTGGGCTGTGCTGGGAGTGACCACTGAGGCCCCAGAAGATGTCCAGGGCTCCGCCTGCATCACACACTAGTTGGAAAGGCTTGGGAGTGGCTCGCTAGGGTTCCTGAAGATGTCAGGGGTTCAGCCGAGCACCTACAGACAAGCTAGGGGTGTAGGGAGTAGCCACCAAGGCCCCAGGGGTAACCAGGCCTCCACCTGCCTCACACACTGGTCAGAGAGGCACAATGGTAGCTCACTGGAGTTCCTGAAGATGTCTAGAGTTCAGCCCAGCAATAGCTGAGAAAGATCTTAACTTGGTTTTAGGGGAAGATGACATTCCTTTATGCTAAATGTAAAACTGCATGTATTCTTCTGGGGAGAAGATTTACAGCTTTTATTAGACTACCAAAATATCTTTAATTCAAAAAAATTTAAACCTGTCTTTTAATAAAAGAAGTAGGTGAAAGAGAACACACTTTTAAAGTTGAAATGTACTTGGAAAACACATAGCACAACTTCCTCAACTCAGTGCATAACTTACACAGATTTTACTTATATGTCTCTTCTACTTCCTTCTCTCTTTGCAACTGGGCTACTGTGAGACTGCTTTGTGGAATCCATTTCCAGGTTTCTACTCATGAAAAAAGACTGTAGTAATCCCAGTGACTGGCTCCAAGTCACTGCTCATTCATGAGCCTCAGATATGCATATCTTCAAATGAGAGTATGTGAGAGAGAGAATTGATTTCTTTGGTTCTAAGCAATTAGAATGGGATTTCTCTGAACAAATAGCAACTATGAAGCTCTCTTAACCTCTCTGAAGCTGCCAAGACTAGATGGGGATAAGAGGTCAAGGGAGAGAGGAGAGCGGATAAATCTGCAGGCAAAGCAAGAAGCGACCAGTGCTTCATAAACTCAGCTGAGGCAATTCCTCATTTCAGGGGTCCCTCTTCTGCTCAATATTCTTCCCATTTCCAACATAATTTATCAATTTTAATCTGAAATTACTATGAGGTCATCTACCAGTTCACAAGCTACAGTTCTATGTGTAGAACACTAATAATTTTCATTACTGTGCCACTATGTTTACAAAATACCTCCCCTTTTAATTGTATGCTCACATATGCAGTTAAATGATTTAAGTTCTGTTTTCTAATACCAAATAAAATAAGTAACAAATTTTAGAAAATATCCATGTGTTACCTCAACTTATCTATACAGTAGTATATTACATCTGGAGATACACTTTTATCAAATATATATATATATATATATATATCACAAGTGCCTTTTATAAACCATGACCCAGGGACACCAAACAGTATGAATGTTCAGATATCTCAGAGTGATTAAAAGATTCAGCCTGATATAAAGGAAATTAACCAACCAAATGCAGGACAATAGTCTTTGAGAGTTATTTGAGGCACTATGTAGATGTGATTATTCTTTCTCTTGAGAAAACTATTATAGAAAAAGAAAAGTTTTCAGGAAACCAACCACCAGTGACTCATGAATTCCTTGTCAGGTTGTCAGTTTTCTCCCCATTTAATGATGTCCTATATTGCAAATCAATTTTATAACTCAGACTGCCTGCTGGAAACTGGGCAGTCTCAGAAAGCACAAACTCCCAGTCTTACACTGACTTACAGAGAAGAAGGTTGTGCCAGGACAACAGGAACACACATGGTAACAAAGAAATTGCAGATGAGGAATGAAAAGACATCACCCCTCCATGCTGAGATGGGGAATGGAAACAGAACTATGTAGGTGAAACTCCTTAGGTTCTTACAGAAAATAAGTCTAGAAAGAGGAGTTGGAGACAATGTGAGGTATCAGTACTCTAAAAACTGTAAAGCTCAAACACCCTGAAAATAGAGTCTAGAGAAGGCACATGTCAAGTGCCATATCTGACTTCAACATTGCTGCTTTGGGTCATTCCTTTCTGCTCTTCTCGGTACAGGTTCTTCACCCATTTAATGGGTATCAAATAAATAAGCCTTGATATGAGATGGTTACCAACAGTACAGGATCAATGTTCAAATTCTGGGTTCAAATTTTGGCTTTATCATTTCAAATTGTTAAACAGAACAAGTAGTTTTAAGCTCTGAATTTGTTTCCTCAAGTATAACAGGTATGCTTGCCTGAATCAAAAGCAAAAGTGCATGAAAACCTGGCCCAGACTGTTACACAACAAATGCTCAGGAAGTGTAGCTAATACCATTGCTATTTTACTAAGTGTCACAGTTCAGGAATCAAACAGACCTGGACAGTTAAGAGATTGTGAGTGACATGGGCAAAAAAATAAAAAATGTATATAGAGTGGTGCTAGCTAGATAAACTCTGACTTAGAGTTCCAACTAGTAGCAGATCCAGAAACAAGTTTCCCTAGGACTGAATACCAAATTTGCCAGTGAATGAACCACCAAAGAGTATTTTAACAATATGAAGCCCTGCACCCTGTTATAGGAGGAAAAGAGAGCTGGGCACTAGATCTAAATGGAGTCACTGGGAATTATGGTTAATGTTGAGCTATTTAAAGAGTTAAAGGTGAGCACAAAGAACATAACCAAAACCCTTCAAGCATCAAAGTACCTTCTAGTGTTTACCATGTAGCACTGAAATCATTTTCATATTTATTTCTAGGATTTCTTACTTTAAAGAAGAAATTTTGTTGTAGAATTAGGACTGGACTTGATGGAAAATGCTCTGCACCAAGGAGTTTGGAAGACAACTAATTTTATAAACACTAGCAGGCTGACAGAAATGCAGGATCCAGATCACCAGTCCCTAGTCTGAGCAAAGCAGGGCCCCAAATACGTTTTTGCAGCAGGATAACAAAGGCTGTTAGTGAATTACTTCATGATTAGTTACCTATGTTTAGTTATACATTTCTAGGCAGATCTTGGGGTGGGTTTTGGTCCTATGTATGAAACTGCTAGATTTTAAAATTTGCTCTTACAATTTCAACCTCACAGATAAAACTGAAGTCATATTTACATTCATCTATCTGCCTCTGCCCTTCTGTTCATTCAACAACCCATTTTGATAAACACAGGAAATGAGGACTAAACATGAAACCAGGTTTCTCCACCAATACCTTTGAATTCCCAACTGCACCTGTCCTCCTGCACTGAGCACAAAGCCAGGTGTACCACATGCAAAATCACCATTACCTTCAATTACTCAAAACGGAAGTGCGAAATGCTGAGTGGTCACAGACTTGGTGCCTTCCTACTTGCTAATGCTCTGACTCCATATTTATCAATTCGGTTTTCTTTCCTGGTCCTGCATGCCACAAAGCCATTTTCTAGCAACAAATTCAACCAAACAGAATGAATCTAAAGACCACTGCTTTCCTACAACCTGTCTGAAACATTCAGATTTGCTTTTGTGTGGTACAACTGCACATCTCCACACTCTAGCACAACCTCCTCCTAGAGAACCCCAGACAAAGATGTAAAAACAGAAATACACATCAAAGAATTGGAACAATGACACATCGGGAAGTCAGCAATAGATCAAAACTCCTTCCTGTCAGTCCACAGCCTTAATTACAGCATCACCCTTTGCTCATCACCCATCTTTCTGTGCAGGTCATATAAGCAGACAGCCTGCACAACACTTAAACACAAGGAGCTATGGGCTCTGAGGGATGGACTCTGGGGACCCTAGGAAGTATGCTTTGAGTATGGGTAAGCATAAATTCAGCCTGCAGAATTATCAGAATCAAACTTACATTGCCAGTGCAGCTCGTTATTGTCTTTACACAACTGTTCAGGATTAGCAAAGCTCTGTCCCCACAGCTTTCTTTCCTTTTTGAAGAAAATGAATGGATGGCTCTCTGCCCACCAATAGCAGAAAGTGCCACTCGGGAGGTGATTTTTGACACTTGATTTTTCAGTCCAGGTTTTTCACTAACCAAAGTGCCTTTTTCTCAATAAGCTGTTTGAAATTCTTAGACAGGCCCACATCCTGATATCCTTCAGCAAATGACATAACTTTCACACCCAATAATGAGAAAATAATTACCTGGTGTTAAGGCTAGAAGTAGACACAGGGAGAAGGTAGATTAGTAGGCCTCAGAACCCATGGAGAAAACTGGCTGGAACCAGGAGGCGGGGAAGAGCAGAAACTATCATAGTTCCTCTGAAGCAGAACTTCTTAAATGCTTATAGGCACCACCTTGCCAAAAAGGGGAGGCGACCTCTTTAAGCAAGTAAATCTCAACACATTTAATAGGAGGCACAAGGGTACATTCCAATGTTCACATGGTAAAGTCAGGACAAACAAATGTGGGGTCAATGATCCTCACGCTAGTCTGCATCTAAATCACTTGGAGAATTTAAAAGACAGTTTTTGGGAGCCAGAGTTTCTGGTTCAAAGAGCCTGGCTCACAGAATTTGCTTTTCTTAAAGTCTGCAGGTAATAGTGATTTTGCTTTTCTTAAAGTTTGCCCAAGGAAGACATTGGTATATGGTACAAGACCACAACTGAACAAGAAAAAAATAGGACTTGAATTACCTTTTAGGACCACTTCATTATTATTATTTTTTTTATCTTGAGTATATTTCTTTTCCATTGTGAGCTTCAGCTGAGACACCTAAACTAGAACAATGTTTCTTAAGTGTATTTCTTTGATCATCTGTAAGTGAGTTACTCAGGATGCTGGGCACAAACTCAGAAACAGTATCAGCAATCTAGTGCTGGTGACTGGGAATCTGTATCCTATCAACCACCACTACTGCGTGTCACAATCATTAAAGTTTGAGAATTACAATCTACATACTTTCTGCTGTTACTATTAGTGCAAAAATGTGATAAACACTAATGATGAAAGAGGAAAAAATGTCATTTTTTGTTCCTAAGGAGACAAGAAAGCCTTGGAGGGGGTTGGAAAGAGGGAGAGGGAGGGGGAGGAGGAGGGGGGAGAGGGACAATGCCATGGAGATTAAACTCCAGATTATTTTGAAAGAATGAACCAAATTGTGTCTACATAATAAATTCACCTGTATTGTTGATAATACAAAAATCCCACAGATTCTCAAGCTTAATCCCAAATTTTCTAAATCAGAATGGAAGGAAAAGTAGTAAAAAAAAATTCACTGGAAATTCTTGACTCTCAACCATTGTCATTCCTGGATTTTGTGAAAATGGTTGATTTCTTGGGTTTATCAGAGTTCCTCAGAGAAATAGAATGAAAAAGAGATATCTATCTATCATATATATATATATATATATATATATATGTATACATATATATATATATAGAGAGAGAGAGAGAGAGAGAGAGCGAGAGCAAGAGGCTGAGTCAGAGAAAAAAGAGGGGTGTTCTATTTAGGAATTGGTTTGCACAGTTATGGAGGCCGGCAAGGTGTGCTTGAGACCCACATAATGTTAAAAGGAGAACACAACCTTTTGGCAGAACTCCTTCTTGCTTGAGGGAGGTCAGTCTTTATCCTATCAACCCTGCGTTTACAGGATGAAACCACCCCTAATAAAGAAGGTAATTGCTCTACTGTATTCTACCAATCTGTATGTGAATACCACCCCAAAATCACCTTTATAGAAATATACAGCATAATATTGCCCAAGCAAGTTGACACATAAAATTAACCATAATGTTGCTTTTTGCTCTATTTTCTACTTAATTACTGTATTTATTGTCTGTATCACACCAAGAGAACCTTTCCTAGCTTCATAGGGGTGATGTTTCTGTGCTTTCTCAGTGACCATACCTCCAGAGTCAGGATGTCCCATTCATCGCGTGTATATACTACATATATGTTCAATAAATCATTATTATCATTAACATTCTCTTCATCTTCAGACAAGTCAGATGGTTATGTTTGGAAGAAAGACAGGATTTACACCCCAAACTACACCTCCTTCTGTCCAAATGCTCTTTCCATTTCTATAGAGGAAAATATTTCTTCAGAAATATGTTTAAACGGCATGATTCTCTCAAATAAGATGGGTGCTTTGTATTTGTGAAACAGTTCTTTAAAATCTTAGGATTATCTTTGGGCCGAGCTCCAGATATTTTATCTTTTCTACCAGAGATGGCCTGAGGGCATTTCTTCAAAAAGGTGAGGAACATCCCAATTTCTCTGCTACCAACAGAAAGCTCACAGCAGAGCAGCCCAGCACATAGATAATCATGCTAATTGGAAATTATTTACAGCTTTAATATCCCTTTTATATCCTGGCTGTCCTGAGTTATGAGATTCTATCGCCAAGATTCGCAGGGACAGGCTGTGGCTCATTCGGTTTCTTCCTTCCTTCCTTTCCTGGATTCAGATTCACGGCCCCAAACCTGCTGGTGATTTATGGGTAATCGCTGGCAGGAATCTCTCTGGTGAGGGAAGAGTGCATGATTCAAAAGAGCTCTGGCTATCCATAACCTGTGCAGGAACACGTTTTAATAAATGACTGCCCAATTCTGTCAAAGTAGAATGAAAATTGCTACGCTCTTTTGGAAACCAGTTGGCAGCAACCTGTATTAAGAAGCTTAATAGAAGTCCTATTCTTTGACCCAGTAATTTCAGTTTAGAGAACTTAGACTAAGTATCAAAAAAGATTTATACTCAAATATTTCCATCATGATATGTGTTCTAATAGCAAATACTGATAACAATTTAAATGCTCAGTAGTGTGTTTTGATTAAATTGCGCTCAATAAATAGAATAAAAATAGGGATGGTAAATATTGTTTCCAGTGCTTACAGCATAGAGACAAAACTTCACTAGCATTAGTAAAACTTTAGTTCATAACATTATTTGTAAGATATGATAAATACAAAACTGAGGAAAAATGAACTAGTCTGCAAAAAGGTTGTAGAGAAAAGATAATAGTGTCTTATTTGGGTCAAGAAAGTCTGAGTGGTTTTGCAGGTTTGAGATACGATGCATAGAGATACTTACTCACACAGTCTCTTGACCATGTGCTGAAGAAGGGCACAGCTTTATTAACTTTAAGAGGACATGTTTCTATTAATTTAATTCTTTTTTATGCATGTGCAACACAAAAATGGGAATGTCAGGTTTTGCCTCTCTTAGCTTCTGGGCACTATTTTTGTTCCCTTGCCCATCCTCTCAATAAATAAATAGACTTTAAATAGAAAGGCAATGTAGTTTGTTGTCCAAATCTAGATATTTCTGATGGGAGAACAAATGCTATTAGTATTTGCTACAGGCACAGACAGGACTGACCCTGGTAAGCAAGAATGGATGGTCATCTTTCCGCTGAGTATCCCCACTCAACTGGTAAGGACTGGGGTGACCTGTCTCTTCCAAATGTCCACCAGGTACACGAGTGGTCTGGCCCTTTCTCAGAAGTTACAAACCACAGGGAGGATCCTCACCTCCCTGAAGGCAGCTACTGTTGTGGCTGAAGTAGTAGGTTTTGTGCTTTGGGTTTTGCTTTGCTCTTTGTTTTTGGATCAGGTAGATTTTCTTCAAGGTCTTACAAGGTCGACTGTGTTTTGGAAGTGCTCTGCTTCTATTTTGTCCAGGATTGTTGGTGTTTTGTAGCAGCGGTTTCCATCCCAACTTTCTAAGTCACTGAACTGCCAAAAGCAGAGGTAAGTTAGTCGTTGTTAAAGGTCCTAGGGCTTTCAGGAAATGTTTTCAAAGTTTTTATGCAGAGATTTAGGGGTGATTCACAAAGCATGTGTAAGACACTGCCTTAGATTGCAGAGTCCATGTGGCAGGAGTTATCACTCAATTCACAAAGCCTGGTGTTTCATCTGGCAAGCAATACATAGATAAATACATGCTCAATTAATATGTAGGGTTAAAAGAATAGTTGAATGAATAATCATGAAACTGCATAATTTTCTTTGAGCTTTACAACAATATCCTACTTTCCCTCTAGCTCATTACATGATTCAATTCCCTAACTAAAATTGTTTAAATAATTGTGTTCGATTATTACCTGCTTATAGCCCTTATAAAGGTATAATTGTTTATATATTTCTCAACTAGTACATCTTATTGAATGTGAATTTTATGAAAAAGCTCCTATACAAAAGATCTGATAGAAGTAAGTTAAAGCTGTCTTTTTTTTCCCTTTCCAAATGAAACATACTTTCCCTTGTAAATCACAGGGATTATTGTAAGAAAATACTGTTTGACTCTCCTGAAGACATTTTATCAGGGAAAAACTTGGACAGAGGTTAAATGTTTGGCCATAAATTCTTTTGTAAGTGACACTGAAAGTAAAGCTGCATCAAGAAAAACCTCACTTGCCCACCTCTCCTGGGTGTGTCACCCACTGGTGATATGCAGAACTTTTTGGCTGACAGTCAGTAGCCTGGATTCATGTCACTGTCATCCGAGCCTTTCCTCCTATTCCTCCCCCAAACTGGCCTTTAAGAAGCATCAACACAAACCCTTTCCTCGCCTATATACTCTTTATGTCTTTCACTTTATTTCTTGACCTTTTTTACAAGACGATTTTATCACAGTCCTACTCCCTTGAAAACCAACATAAACCTGAAGCTCAAACTCGAAATCCTTTTTACTTGGAAGCAGATATAAACATGTAAGTAAATCTAGATTTTAAATAAAATTTGTTGTAAAATATTTATGTGACTTGCGCAAGGTGTCACGCACTATGGCATCACCTGAAGTAATCAATATGCCCCCTTTTCCCATGAAACTATCTATTAAGGAAAAGGAAAGAGAAGGACTGTGGGCATAAAAAAGAATCAGTGTTTGCTTCAGCAGCACATGTGCTAAAAGAGAAAAGACATCAAGGAACTATAGTAAAATTCATAAACATTTTCAGTTTGGGTCCCGAAAGAGAGTTGGCGTGTTTACTTCATTCAGGCTGCTATAATAGAAATACCATAAACATCACAAACTGCATAGCTTATAAACAATAACAAATTTATTTCTCTTAGTTCTGGAAACTAGGAAGTCCAAGCTGAAGGCTCTGAAGGCTTTTGTAACGTCTGTCCTAGCTCACTACACGTAGATATTGGCACACGTGTTAGGAAAACGCCTTACGCCTTTTCCTCTTAGCTTCTGGAAGGTCACCTCACTACCACCCGCACACAGCCCTCAACGTCCCTGGCCATCTGTTCACTAGGGGTAGCTCCTACAATTTGATGACTCCTTAATGTAGTAGAGGGCTTGGGGAATAAAAGACTAATATGAAGTCAAGCAGGAATCCATAAGGTAGAGAATCTCTGCCCTCTTTGTGAGTTTGCACTTTGTTCATAAAACAGCTTATTAAGGTCCTCTATTAGAGAAGGAGTTACTGTGCTTTCTTTCATGGTATACACCATCATCCAAGTGTACAGGTCCTTGATTCCAAAGGAGTTCTGTTGAAATAAAATGAGAAGCTCAAATTCTAACATTCCAACCAGCAGGCATCGCCTGGTCTTGCTGGGGACCTGACTTTGTCTCCCTTTATGTTAATTTGCTAAAGCAGTATGCTGCTCTATAATCTTTCCACACACATCCACCTCCACTTAGCACCCTAATTCCCTGTCTGAAAATGCTTCCTGCAGTGGTAATGGGAGGGGAACCAAAGCAGGACTCAGGGCACCTAGGTTCTAATGGATAGCAAGTCCTCTCTGCTAGCGAGCTTTCAAAGCAACCTCTCAAAAGCCAGTGCATTTCCCTGGGCCTATGTCTGCACACTTCCCATGTCAAGAGTTTGTTTATTCATTCACTCATTCACCAGTATACATGGAGTGAATGTTCTGTGTATTCAGAGCCCCTGTGAACACAGCAGTGACCAAAACAGATAATATCTTTCCTTGCAGGAGATGTACCTACCTAGGAGAAGAACAGACAATGACAACATGAGTAGAATCCATAATATAATACAAAGCTACAGAGTAAAATACAACAAAGGAGTCTCTCTCTGAGTAAAATTTTAATGGAGTAAATAGGAAGTAAGGGAGTTTTCATCAAGGAGATTAAACTTACATGAAGCCCTGAAGGAGCTGAGGGCTTGATCCAAGTAGATAGCTGGGTGAAGAGAGCTCAAACCTAAGGGAAAAGCATGTTCAAAGGCCCTGAGACAGCATTCTAGACATACTTGGAAAGCAGCCTGTAGACCAGTGTGATTGCAACAGAGAAAAGGGCAGAATAATAGGAAATGAGTCAAAGAGAGAAGAGAGGGTGTAGTAGAGACTCCTAGGCCACAGTAATGATTTGGGTTTAACACTGCAGTGAGCTACCAATAGATAACACCTATTCATTTCTGTGTTACCTGTAGGTTTTTCTGAGACCAAATACAACTGGATTGGACACATATTTCCCCCTTGCTCAGTATAAAAAAGAATGTAGGGCTGATTTCCCTAGGCGTTGGCAGCCCGGGCAATGTCTTAAGGTTGGGAATCATTCCTGTACTTTAAACAGGACGCTGACTTACTCCTGCCTTTCTTCATGTATTTAATCACACCGGGCAAGGGCGTCCCAGGCGGTGCCAGCTCGGCCACCTCACTGGTGCAGTCTGACCTTGGAGCTGCTGCCTGCTCTGGAAACCCACTTCTCCAAAGCCCTGGTGGATGGGACATGCGGTGAGTGGGGTATGGGCCTTTCTGATCCACAGGTTTAGATTTTGTTCTCACAAACCAGAATGACACACCTCTGGTAGATTACTGGCTTGCTTTTGTGACTATTATAAATGCAGTGTGTTTTTTTCTTTATGCCAAAGCAGTGACACTTTGTGCATTTTCCATCAGTTAGACATACAGAAAATGATAAACTCTAACCTGTTCCACCTTTAAATTCCATGATCAACATTATGAAAGATCTATAGTTTACAAATGGCACAAAATGTCAGAGGACAGGAATATTGTTGTAAGATTTGAAAACCCTTAAACGCACCAGCACATGAAAAAGTTTCATTGGAAGTGTGGCTCTGTGCTGATAGGAAAATGGTTTCCATTACAGAATCAAGCAATGTACATCCCAGCCTCTGTCCCACAATGAACACTTTGAAAGTCTGAGGGATTATCCCTTAATTTATCTGCACGTTATTTCTCTCATCAGTAAAAATGGGGAAAGTCTTACTTATTTACTTTACTTCATGTGAGAATTGATGAAATAAGATTTGTAAAAATTCTCAAGGAATAAAACAACTACCCTTTTTCCCTGAGAATAAGACCTAAATGGGAAATAATTAGCCCTCAAAACTAGAGCTCAAAAGTCCCAGTCCCAATCACCTCACCCTACCTGCCACTACACAGCAGTAGCCCAGCAAGGAGAGAATAGAGAGATAAAATCTTCTGCATGACACTGGTCATCACCATGGTAACGACCAGTGCTTATTTTTCAGCAGGGTCTTATTTTCAGGGAAGCATGGGTATTGTTCCCATATGCATTACTACTTTCAGTAGTACTATGCTTATTGAAAGTAATAGTTCATGTTTGCAATTGGGTACATTGAATGTAGTGTGATGGCAAAGGCTTCATGCCTTCAAAGTCAGGTACTACTTTAAAGACTGGAGACTGGAGAAAGACTCTCCCTCAGTAGAAAGACTGGAGAAAACCTAATCTCATTCAGATGCACAGTCAACCCCTGCAGGAGGTTCTCCCGCTGCTAACCAGTGACCTTGTTAGTGAGTCTTGATAAAGAAAAAAAAAAAAAAAAGAATTAGAGGGCCAGGGATATAACTCAGTGGCACTGTACCTGCCTGGCAAGTGCAGTTCTTGAGTTCAATTCCTGGGACCAAAAAATAATAATAATAATAATTATAGAATGAAAACACAAAAATAAAGTAGAAAAGGGTTCCTGGATTGGAGGTTCAGTCAAGCTTCAAGAAAAGACTGAGCATTAGAGAACAAAATAAGATACTCTACAGTCCAGTGCTAAATAGGAGAAAAATACTGTCAATGCTCTGGGAGTTTTAAGAACAAGTTAGATTATACTGGGGCGGGAGAGGAATGTGTCCTTGCTGATTTTCTTCCTCTTTGAGAAACAGGATAAACTTCTGATGAAAATGTTTTCATTTCATCAGCTCAGACTGGCTGTGGTGGGAAGTTCAGGCATTTAAAGACAACGCGGTTTGAGAGGAGCGTACGAGCCTTCAGAAACTGATGAATCCGGCTGTCTCAAGGAGGAGAGAGTAGCACACAGGCCTTTGCCAAAGATGAAGGAAATCAGTTTCAATTCCATGTTTCTTCAATCTGGTCAAGTACAGTAGGGTGGGGCTTATTATTTTCCTCTGTGTATGCTATGACTTTCAATTTTAACACTATATAAGCAACCTGTATGTTATAGAGAAGTCACAATTAAAACAGGCAATTTTAAATAACATATTATCCTCCCACCTATAAATTCCTACTGCTATTCTTTGATTACGTATATTCCAGACTCTTTCTAATACATCTATACCTACCTAGTTTCATTTTAGTTTTCAACAAAGTTAACCTACTTTCTGCTTAAAACATGTATTAGTTTCCTTCCTAATTAAAGATACTCCATAATACTATCCTTATCATTTACATAAGGCTGGACGTAAATGAACCGAAATGTATTTAATCAGTGGTCTATTGATAAATCCCTCAATTGTTTTCAGTTTTTCACTGTAAAAAAGCGGTATAAAGATCCCTGCAGCTAACTTCTGCACACAATTATATTTACTTCATTAAGTTTCTAAAAGTATCATCATTATCGTAACAAGGATGAATTCGTCTACTAGAGATAACAGTGTCTTTATTTTCATAGACAAAATCAAATCCAGCCATTAGCTTCAAAATCCATTACTCTCTATCATACTTTAATAGTCCCTTGAGTTATAAATTCCCTGGGCCTCATACATTCCAGAAGGGACAAGGTGTCCATGATGCTCAGTGCCTGGGTGTTCGCACCACCCTTTCCCGGATTCATGGTGTTGTAATAAGTGGCCAGTGCTACTTATTGGTGCAGTAGTATCTTTCGGGAACCCCCTCCATACAGTTAGCAGAGGTAGAAAGTAACTGAGGCTCAGAAAAATATTGCCTTCCAACATGCTCAGTGGCCCTTGTAAGTGCATTTCAGACCTTGCTCCCCACTTATTGATAAAAGTCCTGGAGCCCAGGTTTTTATTGCATCAAGCCTGGTTCCTCACTCTGTGCAGACTGTGTTGACCCTGAAAGCTGCTTCCACCTGTGTGTATCCTTATCCAATGCTTCCAGAGTCGTGCATGTCTCCAGGTGGTCCAACATTAGCTACAGTGAAGGCGATCTTTAATTGAGTTTGGGCTTTCAATCTCCCTCACCCTAGAGTCCAGCTAAACTGCCAGAATTGATGTGATGAATGTTCAGCGGCCAGGAGACTCCACTCTGCTCTCCCCCAATGGAAAGGGTACTGCCTCAAACACACCATGTGGAATGGACTGCGTTTCTGCCCCCCAAACCCACAAAAGTCTAATCCTTTGCTATAGCTTAGGTTTTTAAAAGTCCTGTGTACTGAAAACTTGATCTCCAGTCTGCAGAACTACTGGCTGCTACAGGAAAGTTTGAGAGCTGGACCTAGTGGAGGAAGTTAGGTCACTGAGGACATGGCCTTGCAGGAGAACTCAGAGCCAAGGCCTTCCTGCTTTCTCTTTCTCTCTGCTTTCTGGCTGCCATGAGGTAAGCAGTTTTTCTCCACCCCACATTCCCCACAATGATCTTCTACCTCTTCTCATCAAGGGTCCAAAAGTAATGTAGCCAATCAATCACGGAGTGAAATATCTAACACAATAAACCCAAATAAACTTTTCCTCTGTTTAAGTTGCTAATCTCAGATATTTTGTGATGGTAATGGCAAGTTGATGAACACAGTCTCTTTTTATAATCCCAGTGGGTATGATTATCCACAGATCTTTTTAAGCTGTCCAGAGAACTCTGTGTGGTTCCTGTAATCACATTGTTTCCAAACTGTGAGGGGAAGCAACCCCACAAAGGGTCCTAGGTAATGCCTGCAAATATTTTGGGTTGTTACAACTAGCATGAGAAGCTAGGCATACCTAGTGAGTCAGAGCCAGAGATGCTGCCACATGTCCTACGATGCCCAGGGAAGTACCCCTTCTCTCAACCAAGAATGTGCTGAGGTTGAGAGACCCTGCTCTATACTCATGTTATTTATTTGATATTTTACTAAAGCTTATATTTCATGTTATCCATGTTCTGTAAGGTCTTAGGGTTCAAGGCCTGAGAGACATTTCTATCCCCACTTCCCACAGATCCTGTCTCCACCCTTCATGAGTAGTTGGTTTGCAGTGATTGCCAGTGGCCTGGAAATTCCACTGCACATCACATGACAGAAAACGTTCGAAAAGAAACGGCATCTTCTTGGATTCCTCAGGTTAGATTAGTGGTCTCAGCTCAGAATACACACACTATAATCAACTGAAGGACTTCTGCAAACATCTATACTTTCCCTCCTACCCACGCACGCACCAGCCAGCTGAATCAGAAACTTGGAGTGGCCCTAAAGCTGAATATTTCAAAAACCTACACAGTGGCTCTAATGTGTATCCAGTGTTGAAAACTTCTGCTCAGGCTCTCTCTCAGGGTCTGCCCTCTGGTCTCAGCTCTCAGTTCCCAGTGTGCATTTAGACTCATCCATCTGTAGGATGTTAATGCTTTTCACAGAGAGACAGAGAGAGAGGGAATAGAGCTATAAGCACTATTCCTCTCAGATGGATTTGTTTTAAAAACGGGGGTCCAAGTCTGAAGCTATGACCTTAGACGTGACAGGCAGTGGTTAAGGGCTGAGTGGGTGAAAGAGCTGGAAGCCATTCCACCACTGTGAGCATTTTCCTTCCTCCTATGACTGACAGTAACTCTTTAGGTGGTATTGCCTGGTGTGCACTAGTCCTTATGTCTGTCCCAATTAGCATGAACTCGAGGATATAAAAACCTAGATGCAAATTGTATGTAGAAGGCTTCTATTTCCTTTCCTTGGGTACAATGGTTAAGTGACATCACAAAAGTAAAAATGAAAAAACCCACAACTATACCTTGTCAGTGATGTATATTTCTCTCACATCTTCCCTGTCTATCATTCTTTTATTCTTTCCATTACATTGTCCCTTCTGTTTATCCAGCACCTATTTCTGAGTGTGCACTGAGTCATTCGTTATTATAGAGGTAAGAAAAAGACCACCTGTCATTATTCTCCCACTACAATATAGCTGGGGAGAATGAAGGAGGCAGTAAATGGTGCAGAAGATGATTAAGATGATGTTCGATGATGAATCACACTGTAGAAGCAACAAACTGAAGTAAAGGGTCATGCTGTGAAGGAAACAAAGCAAAGTGCAGGGAATGCTTTAGGCAGCGTGGTCTAGGATGACTTGACTTAAGAGATGTTTGAACCAAAAGTTGAATGGGAATAAGCTCCTTGCACATGAAAATGTAGACAGAGAATATTCTAGATGCTAGCAGCCAGCTGAAAGATGCTTGGGGCAGGAATCAACTGGGGTTCATGCAGATCTGGAAGAAAGATCCGTGTGGCTGAGATGAAGTAAATAGGGGATGAGGACCTGGCATCTCAAAGGTTACCAGTAGCCAGATGGTGGCTAATCTTATAGACCAAGGGAGTGTTTAGATTTTATTTCACATATATGGAGGCCAGTGCAGGCAGAAGAATCATCATCTCATTTCATTAGAAAACTCTCAGCTGCACTTGGATAAGGAAGTTTGAAGGGCAAAGGGTAGCCCCAGGATGGCCAGGACACTGCTACAAGAGTCCAGTCAGGGAGAAATGATGGCTGAGATGATGCAGGGGATAAAGACAGCTGAGATTCCTCTCTGGAAGATAATGAAGGCTTGATGTCTGCATAAAGACAGCGAAGTGTCTGGGCCATGTGGAAAACAGACATGCAGATTCTGAGACCTACATGAGCAGGTCTTCACCAAATCTGGCCACAAACCTAGTACTATGCAAGAAGTGGCAGGTTGAGGTGGTGAAGATGGAAGGGATGACCCTGTCAGACAGTGAAATTGCAAGGTTACTGAGCCTGGATATGAAAATTTAATCATAGACATCTCCTCTATTAGATAGCTGTGATTGACAAAAGTTACATGTATTTAAGGTCTAGAGTGAGATCATTTGATATACTACACATATACGTTGTGAAACAATGATCACAAGCAGGCAAATTAAGTCATTCTACATAGTTGCCCTATTTTGTGTATGTGGTGAAAATACTGAATGTGTTACCTTTAGTGAGTTCCAAATATTTAATACATCGCTATTAAGCATAGTCACCATGCTGTATAGATTTCCAAAAGATGTTCATCTTATAACTACAACCAATAGCTTCTATGAGCTCCATCTCTCAGCTCTTGGTAATTACTCTTTCTAGACTCAAAGTTCTAAGTTATCCAAGATATTTTGGCCAGCCTTGCCACTGCGTAGCTGGAAAGACCGAGTATTAGACAGGTATTGGCTTGTCTGAGTCACAGAGTGAGGGGATGCCAGGAAGCCATCTCCCTTATCTGCTGTCTGATTACTCGTTCTGAGGTCACCTGCAGGCATCAGGGTAAACCTGTCTCTGCATAGAGCCAATGATGAGCCAGAAGACAATTAGACTCCCGGATGTTCTCCTGTGTAGTTTTCCTCCCTCCTTCCTGTAATCCCTAACTCAGGTAGTACTTGCCTGAGCCCCTACTATAAAGGGACACCCCACCTCCTTGGGTAGCTGCTGCTGTGTTCAGGTGTTCTTTTACCAAACATAATCACTGCTGGTTGCAGTCACAGATTGCATCCTTTCTCCACCCACAAGCTTTTCTTTCCCTGATTCATTGCTTTCGGCCTGCTGGGGGCTGAGAAGGGTGAAGGAGCAGCCCATGCCTCCCCTTCACCAGCAGCCTTCTTGCTGCAGCTTCCAAACAGACACTGGTTCAGCGAGGGGAGCGGAACTCTTCATCACCATGGTACTAACCAGCATCTGGGAGATGGGAAGGCAGAGAGCAAAGAACCATGGAGTGCGATGACATATTCAAGGGTACAGATCAAAATAATTCTTTTTCTCTACCCACAGCTGACCTCCCTTGAATAAAGGAATTCGCTCCAGTGTCCTCCGAGATTAAGAAATCCCCTTTATATATAACATCTGACAGCATTTGGTACTTCTCACATGGCCTGTGATTTTCTGACTTTGGCACCCTCACCCCTGCTGCAGATAAATCACTCCTTCCACATTCTATAGCATGTCTTTTCCTTACGCAAGCTTCAGTGGTGTAGTCACACTATTATGAAATGATGTATTTGTCTCTTTTCCCTATTGGAATATTTGTATTTCTAGTGTGGGTAGAAATTGCATCTTTTTATCTCAGCATCAATAGCCCCTAGCAAAGTGTCTAGGACATTAAAGGTACCAGATAAGTGTGGACTGACTTCTAATAATTGGCCTTAGGAGTCCTGTAAGTCCTGATACCCTAAATATGTCCTGAGGACCTATGGTTTCAACACCATCCCAAGGCTTACTGAAAATGCAAGCTCTTAACCCCTCTGCTAAGCATAGTAATTCAGACCTCCATTTTTAAAAAAGCTAGAAGGCGTGTTAAGGTTTGAGAAGCCCAACATCTAAAACAGACACAGCTAGCAGGGTAAACCTGAAGCCCAGAAACACAGAGGGACCTAAATGTCTAAGTTCATTCAACCTGTCGGCGGCACTGCTATGGGCAGGACCTACATCTTGCATCCATGTCTATAGCTTTTGTGACTTCCCAGTCTGCCTCTCTGCTTTGCAATAACAAGTCTGACTCATCCTCTGCAGGAACTGGTACAAACTTAAAAGCGAAAGCTGAAAGGTCACAGAATGCTTCTTCATCATTTCCCAAGCCTAGTGCGCATGATCTCCCATAATGCAGTCCTGCTTGGTGCAATCAGAAGAGCCACTGCAACAACCTTGGCTAAAATCCTTCATATCTACCTCAGGCAGAGTCTGAGATCTCACCATTAAAAATCAAATAGTAGGCCCTTAAAGGTAAATGCCCTCAAGAGAAGAAATGATTGAAAGGTAGGCCTATTATCCCCTTGATAGGAAAACACTGTATTCCTGGCTAAGTGGCAACAGGTGCTGTGTCTAAGAACCGAAGCACAGTGACAACCAGAGACTCTCAGGCCTGAGTGACCTCCGACAGTATGGAGTCACCAACTGTTCACTAAATATGTTAAGTTCTGTGTGTGGGTATATGTGCCGGGAGGAGTGCTGAACCTAGGAACTACATCCTCAGCCCTTTTTTGCATTTTGATTTTGAGGCAATATCTTGCTAAATTTCCCAGGATAGGTTCAAACTTGCAATCCTCCTGCCTCAGTTTCTCAGAGTGTCAGGATTAGTGAACCACCATGTTTAGTTTAAAAGTTATATTCTTCATGGGAACATTCTGTAGGCTTAGGAGCTCCTACCACTTCAAAGGTGTTTGCCTTCGAGGCATTTGCCTCGAGGTTCCTATTTTAAGGTGAGAAGTAACACTTCTCATTGCTGGATGAAGTTTAAGAGCCAGCATACAACTGGACATCCTTTCTCTTTTCCTCATCTCACCAGCTGACAGGAGGTCAGGATGTCCTCTCTGCCCACTGAAAAACCTGGGAAAGGATATATAAAGTGGAGCGTCCAGACAACCCAGGATGGACAAGAAAATGAGCAAAACATGTACCTTCTGTAAGTAACTGAAGCTCACTTTTTGTACCTGTTCTGTTGCTTGTTTTGGCTTGTACTCAGTAATGCTCTCTATTTCATTATCCTGAACAACATACCCTTCAAGGCTGGTGCAGAAAGTCCTCCTCACACCGTGAGGATTTACACAGTGATACCTACCTGGAAACATCTTCTGAGGATTTAACTGATCAGGCATAGGAAATGCTTATTATAATGTCTGGTACATACAAGAGCTCAATAATTTCTCTATCTACTTTCTTTGGTTGAGTCAGATCTTAAAAGCAAGATCCAGGAAGAGGGAATGAGAAAATGAAAAGGAAAGGGCAGGCTGTTTGTGATGGGTATAAGGGAGAGAGATTTCTAAATCTCATACGAAGAGTCTGGCAATATGTTTGTATGAGTGAAATAACATTAATGCTGCACACCGTTCACTCTCCTGGGGAGAAACAGCCAGAGTGATGAATCACCTAGTTTGTTTGGGTGGCAGGAGGACCTCAGCGAAACACGGGTAGATGATAACTGCAGGTTAGCAGGGTCTACACTGCATTGTATTTACTTCTGCCCCACTCCCACCGTTACTTAAACACACGAAGTCCTTCACTGCTCAGATCCAATATTACCAGCTCTATGATTTCCAGCTTCCAAGCGGAAAGGTATGTTTTCCCTGAATTTCCACGATACTAAGGTTGAATAGTGTATATTCTCCATTAGAGTATGGCCTTCATCCTGCAGACAATAGTGGTATCTAATTCAAAGTTGTGTGTTCCATAGTAAGTTGCATAACATTATTATGATAATAGCTTCTGTTTATTCAAATAGGCCAACACAGAGCACTCAGAATGGCTCATTCATTTAATCTCCTAATTGCCCTATTATTATTTCCACTTTACACAAGAGGACACAAAGACTGGGAGAAATTAAGAAAGTCACTGAAATTTACCGTTACTAGATGCTTGACTTGACACTTAACAGACTCTCTCTCTCTCTCAGATGATACCTTTAAATAATGTTTCTTGAAATGATGGATGAAATAGAGAAAATGATAATTAACGATGTCTAATGGACAGCTTGGGCCCAACATTTCCCCTGCCTGCCATTCAGGCTTTAAGTTTTAGGAAATGTTCCAAGGCATGAAAAAATAAAGAAAACAATGGGGAAGGCTAGCCTCTACTAGGTTTCAATGTGTGATCTGCCATGGTTAAAAGCTCGCTCTGTAAGTAGACTTGAAAGGTGTTGAGACCCCTAGAAATCCAGGCCTAGAGGGGAATATTTATACCACAGGGTGGTTCCTGTAAGGGATCTATGAGGTCCTGACCCTCTTACTCCCTGGCTGTTGGCACAAGCTGCTCTGTCACATGCTCCC
This sequence comes from Dinomys branickii, assembly GCA_004027595.1. Taxonomy (NCBI): domain Eukaryota; kingdom Metazoa; phylum Chordata; class Mammalia; order Rodentia; family Dinomyidae; genus Dinomys; species Dinomys branickii. Next base: position 2,398 of record PVLD010015553.1, on the reverse strand, counting down.
ACAGTTATAGCGAAGGACATTCTTTAGTTAATCTTTCAATGTATTGCCTCAGGCCTAACCTAGCCTTGATTGCTGAGTTCTGCAGGAAGTCTAGCAGAAGCTTGGTAAGCCCCAGGGTCAACACTAAATGCTTTGCTGTGATATGCGGGAAGGAATGGTAACATGCAGGCTGACTAGTCAAGTTCATGCCTATGATAAGTGAGTTGTATTGTCCCTGCTATAACAGTTGATATCCTCCCACTAGCCCAGTTGCCTCCTTTGTTCTTTCTCAATAAAAGGTTACTGGATATGCTATTGGAGGCTGCAGTCCAAGAGGCTGTCAGCCCCCTGATCCCAGAATTTTGTCTCTCTTGTATTTCTTTTTCCTCTTACTTTTCTATTCATCCACAGGTACCTCGTTCTTGGAACTTGTTCACCCTGGCCAGAAACGGATTATAGACCAACACACCGTAATGTGCTGTTCTCATCAGAGGCTCCTTGCAAAGAGGCCACATGATCATTGCTGGAACCTCCACAACTATAAGCCAAAATAAATGTTTTCTTTTTCTAAGTAAATTGTTTCAAGTATTCCTTTACGGTGACAGAAGGCTGACTCATGTGACTTCTTCCAGTTTGCTGAGATGGAGCCCTACCTCCTTACTCCCATCGATTTTTCCACTGAGCATGAAGATTTGTAAAAATCAAAAGGAAATGGGAGGAACATTATATAAGAGAGACTTAAAGTAATAACTTCAAGGAAAAAAAGGACTTCATAGAAATGTTGTAAAGAGTCAAATGTTATGGAATATGCTTGTAATTCCAGCTACTGGGAGGTTAAATGGGAGGATTCTAAATTCTAGACCAATCTGGGCAATTTAATGAGACCCTGTTTCAAAATAAAACTTTAAAAGGGCTCTGGTCAATGATAGAGCACTTGTCTAGCATGCACAAAGCTATGAGTTCAATCCCCACCATCACACACACACACACACACACACACACACACAGAGCCTAAGGTGTGAGGGCTTAAAGTAAATAAATAAATTTCAGTGTGGTAATCTGGAAGTTCTGAAATTTTAATTAGACTGCCCCAAGGAAGGGTCTGCTAATGCTTTAGGTGACTGAAATGGCTTTGTTGGCCTTGCCCATAGCAAGTGAGCTTTACAGTGATTTCTGGGTCCCAGGTCACTGAGCTATCATTTCCTTCTTCCAGGAGACTGACAGTACTATGCAGCTCAATGGCAGCTGAGGTCTGGAGACAAAACAGAGCTCCACACACTCGTTGCAGTGTTCCTACCGCAAGGGACTTCCAGAGGCCATGATCTATCCTCAGAGAAGCTTGCTTGCTAATCATTCACAACTTGCAAAACCAGGTCTGACTGCAGAGAACAACTGTTAGCGAATTTTTTTCTCAAGTCCTCATGATAGTTCTATTATGCCTGATCATAAAATATTAGCTAAAATCAGATTCTGAATCTTCTCAAAAACTGTCATTCTCCCCAAAATATTGATTGAGGCTGGTTTCCTGCTAAGAAATGCAAGTGAAATTGAAGCTCATCTTTGCTTCCTGGCAGGCAATAAAGGCCATAATAAATTAAGATGAGCTCAGTCCCAACAGATGATTACAGCCACCAATATAAATGTAAATAGGCTCCTCATTTCTTTTTTTTTTTTTTTTTTTTTTGCTGTACTGGGGATTGAACTCAGGACCCTGCACTTGCTAGGCAGGCGCTTATTCCACTGAGCTATAACCCCAGCCCCTAGGCTCCTCATTTCTAAATATGCTAACTGTTATCTCTGTTAATGGACATTGGCTGGAGTTTGCTGGAGACCCAGGCATAGCACTAAATATGCATCCAGGCATAGGCATCAAAGTGTGTGACACCAAACTGAGTCCTCTCTGTGGATTTCACTGACTCTGTAAAAACACTTGGTAGGTCCTATCCCAGTAAAAAAATAAATACATCCTACTCCCTCCTAAAAAAGTACCAAGTCTGTTTAGTGGCACATTTCAAAAGGATGCAGATAACAAAAGAAAGATGATAAAAAGCCACTTACGTGTTTAACTACTTTTTTCTTCTGCTTTGGGCATAAGTATGTACATTACAGCCTAAGAAGTAGAGAGAGATGAAACTGCTATATAAGACTAGAAAGAGACTTTGAGGCTTCTAAAGGAGATCCAATATCAAGAGCAAATACTAGGGATCCGGGGAAGATGGTGACCAGGTGAGCAGCAAGGGAGCGAACCTCCTTAATAAACACCACCAGCTCGAGACAGACTTGGCAAGCGTGAATGCCGGGACCTCGGCTGGGAAGTTTAAACTGGGCGTATTTCTCTGAGATGCCGGGGGAGATGTGGTAGGGCGGACCAGGCTGCCGGGGCGAGACGTGGGAAAGCCCCAGACGCTGGGAGCCAGGG
>PVLD010015552.1:21929-48188 GCA_004027595.1 Dinomys branickii | reverse complement strand
TTTTTTTTTTTTTTTTTTTTTTTTTTTTTTTTTTGTGGTACTGGGGATCGAACTCAGGACCCTGCACTTGCTAGGCAAGCGCTTATTCCACTGAGCTATGTCCCCAGCCCCGCGTTCATTGATTGATTCATCAAACATGTATTGAGCTGGCTCTGCCAGCTTTCCAGGCACTGAGCTTATAGCAGTGGACAAAGCCAGATAAAGCATTGTTCTCTAGGAGCTTATGCAGCTAGGGGTGTGGGGGATTCACATGAGAAACAAATCTGCAGAATCTCTAGGATGTGAGAATGAATAGCTGCGGCAAGAGCAGGCACAGGGAGCCTGCCCCAGCCTGTCTTTGCTTCCGTTAAAGGAGGGCCTATGTCTGCAAGGCTGAGGCAGGAAGAGCTCAAGTTCAAGTCCTACCTGGGGAACTCAGTGAGACCCCTGTTTTTAAAAAAAAGGTAGCTCAGTGTAAAGGTCCTGGTTTTAATCCCCTCCAAAACTGGGGGCAAGGCTGGGAGCAGAGCAGCGGGCTGAGGCTGTGGCTGTGTACAGGGATATTTCACTGCTACATGGAATACGCCCGCCTGCGTGGGGAGGCCGGGTCAGACATCTCGCTGGTGGACCTGGGCTTCCAGACGGACTTCCGGGTGTACCTGCACCTACGCCAGACCTGGATGGCATTCAGTGAGTCACAGCCCCCAGTCCTGCCCCCTGGGAGTCCTCGGAGGCGCTGGGCAGCCAAGCAGCTCCTTGTTGGCCCCTTGCAGTGATCATCCTGAGCATCCTGGAAGTCATCATCATCCTGCTGCTCATCTTTCTCCGGAAGCGAATTCTCATTGCCATCGCACTCATCAAGGAAGCGAGCAGGTGGGGGCCAGCGGCATGGCGAGCCCTGCTGGGGCTGCCCCCTCCTTTGGGCCGTTTGAGTCCTGATCCCTGTCGTTGCTGCTCCCCAGGGCTGTGGGATACGTCATGTGCTCCATGCTGTACCCGCTGGTCACCTTCTTCCTGCTGTGTCTCTGCATTGCGTACTGGGCCAGCACTGCCGTGTATCTGCCCCAGCCCCTGCCCGTGATCCTGGAGGGGAGGACCTGCAGCTGGGGGGAGGGCTGGGAACCGGTGGCTGGGTGGGTAGATCCTTCCCCAAAAGCCCCCAGGTTCCCCAACTCCAGATTCCTTGACAAGCCACCAGCTTCCTGTCTACCTCCAACGAAGCCGTCTATAAGATTTTGGATGATCCCTCCTGCTCCTTTACTGGGAACACGTGCAACCCTGAGGTGGGTGTCCCCAAGGTGGGGAGGGCGGGCGATCATTTGGCAAACACTTGGCGCCTTCTGTATGCGCCCTGCTGGGTGTGGGGGACCTGGAGATCAAGAGACAGCAACCTAGGACCTGCCACCCTCTGGGGGACTTGGCCCGGCCCCCACTCCCGCTTCTGAACCACACACACACACCTCCTTTTCTGGTGTCATGCTGAAGATTGAAGCCAGGGCCCTTACACTGAGTTTACCCTCATCCCTTTAAAATGTATTTTATTTTGGGACAGGGTCTTGCTAAATTGCCCAGGCTGGCTTCCAATCTGCGTCTGCCTCAGCCCCGCAGAGTGCTGGGATTACAGGCGTGCACCACCACGCTCGGCTCCTCTTTTTCTTCCGTTTTGACTTAATTCACTGCCCCTGCATCCTTCTCTTGACCCTTATAATGGTCGTCCTTGTTTGTAGAACTCGCTCCTTGCTTACCACGTGCCCTTCTCCTGAACCCCTATTTCCTTGACTTCACCCTGATCCCTGAGACCTCCGTTTTATCCCGGGGCCTCACTTGACCCCCCCCATGATGATGCCTTAGACCCCATTCTGAGCTCCCAGGCCCTGTGTTTTGACTCAGCTCTGTGCCCCTCCCGCAGACTTTCTTCAACTCCACTGAGTTCCGCGCGTGCCCCAAAGCCAGCTGCCAGTTCGCCTTCTATGGCGGTGAGTCTGGCTACCACCGCGCACTGCTGGGCCTACAGGTCTTCAACGCCTTCATGTTCTTCTGGCTGGCCAACTTTGTGCTGGCCCTGGGCCAGGTCACGCTGGCCGGAGCCTTTGCCTCCTACTACTGGGCCCTGCGCAAGCCAGATGACATGCCCGCCTTCCCGCTCTTCTCTGCCTTTGGCCGAGCGCTCAGGTAGGCCAGGGTTGGGGACACGGTGGGGTGGAGGAGTTCTGGCCCTATCGCTGCCTACCCCTCCCCTCTGCCTGCAGGTACCACACAGGCTCTTTGGCCTTTGGTTCCCTTATCCTCGCCATTGTGCAGATTATCCGCGTAATACTCGAGTATTTGGATCAGCGCCTAAAAGGTGTGGCCCATGCGCGACTGGGATTGGCTCTCAGAGAGGGGTGGGGCTCAGTGACCAGCTGGAATTGGCTCTTCCTTGGGTGGTGGGTGGGGCTCAAGTAGTGGGATAGTAATTGTTTCTTCCTGCGGCCTGGGCCTGGTTCCGGTGGCCTGGCCCATCACTGGCTCCTGTTAGAAGGGTGGCACTAACAGGGCTTTCTGTTTTTCTCAGAGGAAGGTCTATGGGGGTTGGTTTACATTGGAAGTGGGGCGGAGGAGGCCACAAGGCTTGGCTTTGCTTGGAAGGCGGGGCTTAGGCAGCAGTGAGTTGCTTGATTGGGCCATGTGGGGCTGAGCGGCTTTCTGATTGGCTCTATTTAGGGGCGGGGCTCTGGAACTGGTTTCTTTTTTTTTTTGGTACGAAAATTGAACTCAGGACCATGCACGAGCTACATCTGCGTTCCCTGCCTCTTTGAGCAGGGGGCCGCTGAGCCCTAAACTGTGGACAGTGTGTGTAATGAAGAGTCGGGGGCTCTGCCAAGCCGGGCCGCGCTCCTTTCACCATGACACCCTTTGCGTTCTCTTCCAGCTGCGGAAAACAAATTTGCCAAGTTCCTCATGACCTGCCTCAAGTGCTGCTTCTGGTGCCTGGAGAAGTTCATCAAGTTCCTCAACAGGAATGCTTACATCATGGTGAGTGGGCCCCGGACCTTGGGCTGGCCCAGCAGCCCCTGCTGAGACTGTGTGGAGCCCCCGTGCCCACCCAGCGGCCCTGACCCCAGCTCCTCCCCTCCAGATCGCCATCTATGGCACCAACTTCTGTACCTCGGCCAGAAATGCCTTCTTCCTGCTCATGAGAAACATCATCAGGTCAGGGCCTACACCGCGCCCTTGCAGACTCCCTCAGCCCCCAGGCTCCGAGTCTGTAGCCCTCACTCCTGGCCCTCCTTGTCCCCCGCAGGGTGGCTGTCCTGGACAAAGTGACCGACTTCCTCTTCCTGCTGGGCAAACTCCTGGTCGTGGGCAGTGTGGGTAAGTGCACCTACCCAGGCCGTAGGGAGCCGCTTGTGAACGTCCATCAGCCCCGTGACTTCTGCGTTGTCTTCCTGCGGGGTGGGCAAGAGGCCCTTTTCCTGTGACCAAAACTCAGCTCTTCGTTCCTCCCCCCTCTAGGGATCCTGGCTTTCTTCTTCTTCACCCATCGCATCAGAATCGTGCAGGACACAGCACCACCTCTCAACTATTACTGGGTCCCTATATTGGTATGGAACTTCAGGTTCAGGTCAGGCGCTGGGCTGGAGCTGGAATTTGGTGCCCTTTGATTTAGGATAGATGTGGATGAAGGTGACAGGAAAGGGATTTTATTCAGTCTACAAATACTTACTCAGTACCTACCATATATGAGGTAGGGGAGGATGACTTCTTTTCAGAGGCCTTTTAGTTTTTAGGTAAACGGACATTAATCAAGAATGATACCGGTCACAGTGTGGTAGTGCACGGCTGTAATCTCAGCACTTGGGAGGCTGAGGCAGGAGGACTGCCTCAAGTTCCAGGTCAGGCTGGGCTACATGGTGAGTTTGAGGCCAGCCTGGACTACATAGCAAGACCCTGTGTAAAAAAAAAAAAAAAAACAACAAAAGAATGGTACTGCTAAGATCTGCACAGTAGTGCATGCGTGGAACGCCAATATTCTGGGAGGCTGAGGCAGGAGGATTGTAAATTCCAGCCCAGCTTGGGCAGCTTAGTGACTTAAGACCGGATCTCAAAATCAAAAGTGCTCCGGGTATAGCTTAGTGAGAAGGCCATGGGTGCAGTCCCCAGCCCAGGGGAGAGGAGAGGGATGAGGACCAGGAAATGACAGGGCTTCAGAACAGCCAAGTATCCATCCCAAAGACAATATAATCCTTGGAGTCCAGTGACCTAGATTTTTATCTTATTTCCTCTACTTGCCAGTTCCAAGATGAGTAATTCTGGACAAGTTGTTTTTATCTGCCTATTGGCCTCAGTCACCAGGCAGCTCCCACGGCCTAGGAGTCTCCAGATAGCTAGGGTTGTAGCAATGCATGTGGTGACACAGTCCAGTAAGGATGTGTGTATGAAACCCAGACAATGTCCTCAACAGGAAGCCTGGGGCAGGATGCACAGTTCCAGGGCCTTGAGGTCAGCAGCAGCTTCCTGGGGCAGGTGATACCTGAGGGCTTGGAGTTGGAGCTGAAAGTAGCAGGATGATAGAGCAGAGACTAGACTTCAGTCAGAGGGGGGACAGCATATGCAAAGGCCCTGAGGTAGAAGAAAACAGTGTGCTATGGGAGTAGTTGGGCTCCACCCACAGGGACAGGATGCCATTGGGGAGAAGGACATGGTGGGTGGAGTTTGCTCTGGGCAGGAGCTGGGCCACAAACACATTACTTTGCCTCTGTCTTCCAGACAGTCATCGTTGGCTCCTACCTGATTGCCCATGGCTTCTTCAGCGTCTACGGCATGTGTGTGGACACGCTGTTCCTCTGCTTCTGTGAGTGACCCCTCGCTCGCCCCAGCACGCGTGGGGCCCACAGTCCCTTGTCCCTACTGAGTCTAATATCTCCCTCCCCCAGGACCACACTGCCACCCGCCCAGAGCCCCCAGCCTCCCCAGGGTCTGGCCGTTCCCTGTCCCAGGGCCCCAGCATGCCTTCCTGGTCTCCTCACTGTGCTCGGAACTGCTGCGTCCCCCGGCCCCCTGGCCCTGGCTGCAGCTGGGTCACTGTCCCCTTGGGCCCTCAGCTTTGGAGTTTCTGGCTTTCCTGGGGCTGGGGGGACCTGTGGCTGCAACTAACTCTGGTCTCTCCCTCTGTCTTGTTTTTTATTTTGTTTTCTCTTTTCTCTCCCTCTCCTCCATGCCTGCTGGCCTCCCCGTTCTCCCCCTGCCTCCCTCTCTTGCCCCCTCTTTTTCCTGACTCCCCCATTTCCCCCCTGCGGCTCTGGGGGGGCCCAGGTGAGGATCTTGAGCGCAATGACGGCTCTCAGGAGCGACCCTACTTCATGTCCCCTGAGCTGAGAGACATCCTGTTAAAGGGGAGTGCGGAGGAGGGCAAGCGGGCGGAAATCGAGGAGTAGTGTGAGGGAGACTGGCGTGCGGGGCCCCCTCTCCCCTTGGGCGTGACCGCGGGTGCATGTGGGGTTTCCCTCCTGCGAGTGCAGGGATCACGCTGCCCAGAGGAGCTCACCCCAGCCCGCCCTCTGTGCTCTGAGTGTGTCTTGCTTCCTAACCCTCCAAGGCTTCTCCGTGGCCCTCGCTCCCCTGCCCCATCCCCAGAGGCCTTTGTGTATGGGCTCTGTCTCATGCCACCTGCCTTGGGGCCTCTCTCCACAGTGGAAGATCTGGAGCGGAATGATGGCTCTGCTGAGAGGCCTTACTTCATGTCTTCCACACTCAAGAAGCTCTTGAACAAGACCAACAAGAAAGTGGTGGAATCTTAAAACTGGGGATGGTGGTGCGCGCCTGTGATCTCAGCTGTTAGGAGGCTGAGGCAGGAGGATCCCTGGGAGTTCCAAGCCAGCCAGGGCCATACAGTGAACTCAAGGCCAGCCTGGGCTACAGTGAGCCTTGCCACAAACAAACAAGCAATGAAGAAGAAGCTGGTAGAGTCCTAAACGTCCCTACGTCCCCTTGCCCCCCAGGATGGCTGCCTCTAGCAGTGCTCACCTGGCTGGGAGTCTAATCACTGCCTATCTCCTCCCGCCCATGATCCAGTCTCTGCCGATTTCTGGGGATCTGGAGGATGTGGGGCACCACCTCTAACTAAATCAAGGGGCGCTGATTTTTCCAGCAGCTCCACAAGACTGGGATGAAAAGAATGGCTCCAGCTAGGGACATGCCCATCCTAGCTCTTGGGAGGCTGAGGCAGGAGGATCACTGTGAGTTCAAGGCAACCTGAATTACACCGCAAGACTTGTCTCAAGAAACCAAAAAAGGAAGCAAGCAAGAAAAAAGGTCACTCCAGCCGTCTCTGGCCTGGATGGGGACAAACCTGTGAAGCCTCTGGAATGGGAGGTAGCTGGGCCTCTGTTGGCCCCTTCGTGCTTCCTATCCGCCTCCTGGAAGACAGTAGGAAGAGACCATGTTCATACAGAAGGGTGCAGCCGCCGCCTTGAACTCCAGCTTCGAGTTGGAACACAGACTGGACCTGTCTGCCACCTGATGTGTTCAGTATTCTTTTTTAACCTGGACACGCATTAAAGGGTCTGTTAGCTTTTATTCCTGTCTCCACAGCTGGATGGAGCTGCCAGGCAGTGCCTTCATTTGTTGCGGGAGTGGGGCGGGGCGGGGCGGGGCGGGGCTGGGGGTGGCTGGGCCAGGCTGGGGATCTTAATGGCTTTCCTGGGAAAGTGCAGGCCAGCCGGCTTCCTATGCTGCTCTCTTGGTAAGAGGAAGGCGACCCTGTGCAGGGTGGACTTCAGCGGCCAAGGTGGTTGGGAGGCTCTGCCCGGGTACCTTGCACCTTGGGGGTCCTTTTGCCAAACTTGTTAAAGTTGGGGGACCTGGTTTCCCAGTTCTCCTTCACCTGCCATACCACGATCCCATCCCCCAGGCTTAATGCCTTCTCCCCTCAGCGCAACCCAGGATCCTGGCCAATTTGCAGCTTGGGGTCCCCCATTTCCTGTGCCTGCAGCCAGCCCACTGTTGTCGCCCTCTGGTCCCCAAAGCCCTGTGCATATGTAACTGCGTTCCAGCCACTAATAAAGTGCCTACCATACGGGTCCCTGCCTGGAGTGTTTGTGGAGGGCAGTGAGCGGCTGGTACGGGACCCTGGGGCCCTTTCCAAAGGGGAGAGGGAGGGGCAGGAAGCCCACAGTCCAGAGGCCTGGGGCTCTGCCAGGCCAGGCAGCTCAGGCTTTTCCCAAAGGTGCATGGCTAACAAACGGCCCTTTTTAGCTCTGGTCCCTGACGCCAAAGAGGTGGCAACCACTGTCCAACTCCTGGCCAGTGCTAGACGCCTCCCCAGGCTTTTCTCAGGTGCGCCCCCCCCCCCCCAGGCCCAGGGCCTTGGCCTGCGGCTCTGCATGGGGAGGCTGGAGGCGGGCTTGGGCTCTCTGGTGCCCCCTGGTGGGCACTTGTCATCTCCAGCCCATTCTGCCCAGACTGTTAAAATGCAAACTTCCAGTGGGCCCTGGAATTGGGTGCTAGCCACTTTTTCCTGGGTAGGAGTGGTGCCGTTGTTTCTACTTTTTATTTTGATGCTGAGGGTCGAACCTAAGACCTTGCACATTCTAAACATGTACTATACTTTTTTAAACATTCATTTAGATTTTTGAGATAGGATCTGGTTGTGTAGTCCACACTAGCTTTGAACTCACTAAGTAATCCAGGGTGGCCTCAAATTTCTGGCAATCCTCCTGCCTCAGCCTCCCAACTGCTGGATTACAGACATGTGCTGGCACATCTGGCATTGCAATGTAGTTTAGACTGGCCTTAAACTAGCTGTGTATCCCAGGATGGCCTTTAACTTGCCAAGATACTCCTGCCTCAGCCTCCCAGAGTAGATTGAATTTCAGGTCTGCACCACCATGCCCAGATTCCCATCCACTATGTTTTCTTGGCATCTGTGTAAGATTAGCTTGGGGGCCCCTCTGCATGCTGCATGGTAGAGTCCCTTATATAAAATGGTATCACATTTGCTTAAATAAATCCTAAATCATTCTGGCCCCCAGCAGACTTTAAATCATCTTTACCTGACTTAGAACACTGGCTACAATGTACCTCATATAAGAGTATTTTTTTTTTTTTGAGACAAGGTCTTGCTATAGTTCAGGCTGACCTTGAACTCACTGTGTAGCCTAGGTTGGCCTCAAACTCACAGTGATCCTCTTGCCCCGGCCTTCCCAGTGCTGGGAGTCATTTTTTTTTATTTCAAGAACATGTTTTCAGCCGGGGTCATAGCTCAGTGGCATAAGCACCTGCCTGGCAAGCTCAAGGTCCTGAGTTCGATTCCTGGTACCAAAAAAAAACATGTTTTCAGTACATGATTACATTCATCATCAGGAGCTGGTGCATAGACATGCTACCTCTTAGGGGTTTTCCTGGTACTGAGGACTGAATCCAGGGCCTTTGCACTTAGGTACATCCCAGTGCTTTTTCTTCATTTTGAGAAAACTTGGCTCTCCAACTTGAGATCCTCCTGCCTCAGCTTCCCAGAGTGCTGGGATTGTAGGCATTTGCCACATGCCTGGCTCAACATATTTTTTTTCCTTTTTTTTGAGACAGGGTCTCACTGTGTAGATCAGGCTGCCCTTGAACTCACTGTGTAGCCCAAACTGGCCTTAAACTCACAGCAATTCTTCAGCCTCCCACATGCTAGTATTGCAGGTGTGCATCATCACCACACCCAGCTTTGACACATTTTAGTTTTTTTAAAACAGCTGTTACACTGTTTTTGTTACCAGAGTTTTGGGGCAAAAGCCCCAGCTGCAGGAGTTCCAACAGACTGGGTCTGGCCACTTACTGGGGAACACTAAGGAGACAAGGAAGGGAAGGGCAGGCAGGAGCTTGGGTTGGCAGGCCCATGCTGGTAAGGGTACATGCAGAGGTTTCAGGGCTGTTTCAGATAGCAGCTTTGGGGCCTTATGGGGAAGGGAACCAGGGAAGTGTTGGAGTGTGCATTGCTGGCAACACAGATTGCCGTGGCCAACCCAGGGTCTGGCTGGGCAGTGTGTGCGGCCTGGTTTTAAAGCATCCTTGTCACATAACATGGGGAGGGGGTCGGGTTTCCCTCAGAGGATAGTGCAGCCTCTGTTCTGGGGCAGAGGTGACCTCCCCACGGAGTGGTCTGCCAGGCTCTGCTTTTTGTGGAATCCAAGGAGATTGCAGGCCAGTGACTGGGATTTGGAGCAGCTCGGCCAGGAACGGTGATGCACGCCTGTAATACTAGCACTCTGGGAGGCTGAAGCAGGAGGAGGGCAAGCTTGAATCGTCTGGGCAATTTAGAAATGTAAAGAGACCCTATCTCAAACTGAAGACACAGGGCTGGGGATATAGCTCAGTGGAATAAGCGCCTGCCTAGCAAGCGCAGGGTCCTGAGTTCGATCCCCAGTACCGCCAAAAAAAATCAAACTGAAGACACAGTTGCGGATGGAGTTCACTGTGAAGGCCCTGGTTCCATCCCGAGGACCACAAAACGAAATAAAAGATGGCAGCTGCAAGTCCTGAAAATTATTTCTCTTACCTTGGCATCTCCAGTCTTGAAGGGGAATTGAGATAGACCAGGTAAAATTACGCCTGCGATCCGTCAGGCAGGAGGCTGAGGTGGGAAGATTGCCCATTTAAGACCAGCCTGAGCCACATGAGTGCATTCCAGCACCTGGGAGCTAGGGCAGAACAATTGTTTTTTTTTTTTCTTTTCGTCTTTTTGAGGCAGGGTCTGGCTATACAGTTCGGGCTGGCCTTGCGCTCACTTTGTAGTCCAGGCTGGCCTCGAACTTGCAATGATCCTCCTGCCTCAGTCTCCTGAGGGCTTGGATTACAGGCATGCACCCCATACCTGGCTGAGAATTGTTGATTTTAAGTGAGCTTAGGCTACATACTGAGTTCTAGGTCAACCTGATTTATTTAGTGACTTTGTCTCAAAAAAAGAAAGGGGTTCAGATTTTGGAAATAATCAAAAAATGGAGCTGACTCGATTAATCCCGCGGGAATGTGAAAGCAGCGAGCCAGAGCGGGCAAGGGTGCGATTCAGCGCTCGTGCTGCAGGTGGCGCGCGCTGTCCGATCGGTCCTGAGCCCGGAACCGGTGAATTACACCTCTCGCACTCATCCGGCAGTAAAGGCCCTGTGGGGCCGCTGCCCCACGAACACTCGCAGGCACTTCTAAAACTTCTGTTTATTAGCGCGCGTTTGCAGTACACCATGGCTACACTCACGTGTGGAGCTGATGCGTGTACATTTTTACATCCCCTACCCCGCTCCTTTGAATCCACCTGCGCCCCCGCTCCTGGCCCCTGTTGATGTTGTTTGAGACAGGGTCTCCCTGTGTAGTTCAGGGTGGCCTCGAACTCATGGCGATCCTCCTGCCTCAGCTTCCAGAGTGCTGGGGTTATAGGCATGCACCACCACACCCGGTTTCATGGAAGTGGTTTTGATAAGAAACCTGTTTTTTTTTTTGTAACCTGTGCCGAACCGAATAGAAAAACGCTCTGCCCAAAGGAGTAGGAAGGCGACTACTTACACCAGAGGGCTGATGAGGGGTCTCGTTCCCAGAGCCGACTCTGGGCTTCATTTATGTGTTTGCGAGCAGGAAGTACAAAGGTTTGAAAGTGTGGGGAGTTTTTGTTGGGTAGTATCAGCTATCCTGCTGCCAAGCAGCAAGTACGTGAGGGAAGTGAGCGAACGGGGCACACCTGGGAACGGAAAAGTGCAGGCTGTGCAGCTCGGCGTGAGCCGGGTCGGGCGTCTCTGCTGTATTCCCGGTGCCTTTTTGAGGCAGGGTCTCGCTGTGCAGTTCAGGCCGGCCTTAAGCTACTTTGTAGCCCAGGCCGGTCCCAAACTCACAAAGATCCTCCTGCCTCAGCCACCCGAGTGCGTGCTGAGATTACAGGTGTGCACCACCACGCCTGGCAGTTGATTTTTAAATTTTTAAAAATTTCTGTTACATTTTGAGGCAGTGTCTTCCTATGCAGTTCGGGCTGGCCTTGAGCTCACTTTGTAGCCCAGGCCGGTCTGCACTCCTGTGTTTGCTCTCCCGGGAGCTGCCTTAGAGGAAGGAGTAGGTTAAGAGCATCTTCAGGGGGAGTTTAAAGCTCCTGCAGGAACGCGGGAGTGAGGAAAGGAGAACGCAACCTATTCTGCCACTTGGGAGCGCTGTGAGCTCAGGCATGTTACTTGGGACACTTCACTCTCCTGTCAGAGCCACTGCTAGTCTCTGGTTGGGCTTCCAGTAAGGACAGAGGGTACAGACGGTTTCTGCGTTTTGGGGTAGGGTCTTCCCGCTGAGCGAGACCCCTACCCCTCCCTCCTTGGGATTGAACTCAGGATCCTTGTACTGGGTCACATCCCCAGCCTTTTTGACACAAGCTTAAGTCAGGACTTTGCCTTCACCGGGCTTTTACATGCCTCCCGGAGTGGTGGGGGTGTAGGCAGGCACCACCAAGGCCCACGTTACCCTTCATTATTGCCACGGTGACCTTGGAGCATCTGTACTTGATTCTGCCTGGGTACATGCCTCCTGCACCGTACTCAACCCTTTTCAACTGTACCTGAGTCACCAAGTGATAGATTCGGGTATTTTTCTTTTTTCTTTGGTAGGACCGTTGCAAGTTGGAGACCAACCAGGACTACAAAGTGAGCTCAAGGCCAGCCTGAACTGCACAGCAAGACTCTGCCTCAAAAAGACAAAATTTTTTTAAAAAATCAACTAATAGCATACTAGGACAAAATAAGGTAGTGCAGACCATCGTGTAGCTCCTCAGTTGGACTCCTTGACTGACTACACCTGCTCGCAAACCTACATAAATACAACCTTGCGCTTGGCAGGCAGGTGCTGCACCACTGAGCTATATCCCCAGCCCAGATCGTGTATTTCTAACATGAGAAACAGCCCTGCTTTCCTGTAGAGACGAGGGGAAGGGGTGGCGCATGCCTGTAATGCCAGCACTCCAGAGGCTGAGGCAGGAGGATCTTTGCAAGTTTGAGACAGCTTGGGCTACAAAGTTGAGCTCAGAGCCAGCCTGAACCACATGAGACCCTGTCGTTGTTTTGAGACAGGGTCTCACCATGTGGTTCAGGCTGGCCTTCAACTCAGCATTCCTCCTGTCTCAGCCTCCCAAGTGCTGGGATTACACAGGTGTGTGCCACCTTGCTCCCCTTTTACATGGGAGCTGTTATAAACTGTTTTATTTGCTTGTTTTTGCATTTAATGTTGGATGCTTTCTTCACACAGTAAATATATATATATATATATATATATATTTTTTTTTTTTTTTTTGCGGTACTGGGGATCGAACTCAGGACCCTGCGCTTGCTAGGCAGGCACTTATTCCACTGAGCTATATCCCCAGCCCAGTAAATATATTTTGAACAACTGGAACCTCTGGCAAGGAATCCTGAAACCTTCTAAAGGAACAGCCTGGCATCTCTTAAGTTTGCCAACTGGATCCTGGTAAAGAACGGAGTTATCATAAGGATATTGGGAGCTTTACAAACTTTTCAGGAAGATTCAACCACACCAGTCGCTGATGGTGGCGTTGTGTCGTGTCCCCCACCCCCTGCCCCCAGGGTCTTGTTATACTTCTCAGGCTGGGCTTGAAAGCGGCAATCCTCCGAATGCTGGGATTTCAGGTGTGCGCCACCATGATTGCTTCAGAACATGGAGGTCCCATCACTGGGGCTGGCTGAATCAAGAGGATCGTCCCCAGTTTGAGGACTGGCTACACATTTCAAGGCCAGTATAAATACATAGGTAGACCCTCTTTTTTTTGTACCGGGTATTGACCTCAGGACCTTGCGACTGACAGGCAGGCAGGCGCTTGTACCACTGGGCTACATCCCCGACCCAAGACCCGTGTTTTAGAAACAAACAAAAGGGACGTTCTGGAGTTAGGCGGGGTGGCGGCGCACGCCTATAATCGCAGCACTCGGGAGACTGAGGCAGGAGGATCGTTTTGAGGTCCGAGACCAGCCTTGACTACAAAGTGAGCTCAAGGCCAGCCTGAACTGCAGAGCGAGACCCTGTCTCAAAAAGACAAAAAACAAAAAGCGGGGGTAGAAGCGGCTGCAGGATCACAAGCACTCGCCTGCCGCCTTTGGAGGGTCCGGGACGGGGGTTAGCGACAGGCGCTACACCCAGTACGGCTCTCGGGGCAGAACTGGGGAGCTCCTCACCGCTGGGCTGGGTGGGGTGCGACTCCAGTAAGGAGCTCGGTCCAGCCTCTCCGCTCTATCAGAAGACGAGCGCACAGCGGCGATACCTCCCCCCTAGAGACTGAAGCTCTGAAGCCCCGATTCCCAAACCGAGGCACACACGTGCCAGACTCTCTGGACCGTTTCCGCCAACGTACTCATGGCGACGGAGGTAAGATGGCGGCAGCGCAGGCGTACAAACACGCAGCCGCCGCAAGGGCTGTCCCTCGCTGTGCGTCACGTGGTAACGGTCGCTCAAAACCGCCATTGAAAAAAAGAGGCGTTTTTGTTACGTGATATAGGCCTACCAATAGGGAGAAAATAAGGCCTAAAAGCCCTCGTCACATGGCGGAGTAGGACTTTGCATTCGCCACTGTCACATGACTACGCGACGACAACGGACTGGACGAGCCTGGTACTGGCGCCACGTGACTAAAAACGTAGAGCCTACACTCGCATCACGTGTGAGGACAGGCCCATTTCTCCCGTTTCACCCCGCCCCCTCATTAGGGTTGGGCCTGCGTTGTGCAGCTACGCGACGATGAGAAGGCGGGGCTCGGGCCGGTCACGTGGCCCCGCACCTCCCTGGCGCGCGCCCGCCCGCCAGCCCGCTCGCCCCCGGCTCCTCCTCCTCTTCTCGCCATTGCAGTTGGACTCAGCAGCCCGGCGCGTACCGCGTGGCTTTTGGGGGGAGACCCCGGTGGGCTTTGGCAGGAGGGAGGAGGCGGCGGCTGGTGTCGGGGAAGGGGACGCCGAGAAGGTAAGCGTCAATGTGGCGGCGCTCCGACCCGCTCCCGCCTCTGCCCCTCCCCCCGTCCGTTTTCCCTCTCAGCGCGGTCCTGGATGAGCGTTGGCGGTGACAAGGCAGGTGACACTCCGCAGCCCAGTCGTCCACCCGTTCCCCTCGCTCTGGCGCCCGCCTCCTTCCTCCTCGGCCCGCGTCGCTCCCACGCTCGGCCGTTACTCTACCCCATTGTGCCGAGGAAACAAGATGGCGACGGCGGCGGCGGCGGCGAGGGCCCGGTGCGCGCGCATCCACCCCCCCACGCGTGGCCCCTCAGCCCGCGGGGTGCGCGCGCACCGGACCCCCGGCCGCTGCCTGCCCCAGGCCGGGCTTTGTCTGTCGCTGCGCCGCGCGCGCAGGCGCGCACGTGCCTGGTGCACACACCCCCTCGGGCCCCGAGCATCCTGGCGGGCTCGGCTGGGTGATCCCCTTCTTTGTCCCGGTACTTCCCGGGTACCAGTAAGGTCCCAGCTTCCCAAGGCGGGAAACCTCTCCTCC
Source organism: Dinomys branickii (assembly GCA_004027595.1). Lineage (NCBI taxonomy): Eukaryota > Metazoa > Chordata > Mammalia > Rodentia > Dinomyidae > Dinomys > Dinomys branickii. The sequence continues at coordinate 33,737 of PVLD010015552.1, read as the reverse complement.
TTTGTCCTCAACGGGGCACGGAGCGACGGAGCCCCCCTCTCTAAAAACCTTCCCTAGAAGGATTACAGAGGAAGCCTTCATACGTTCATCGGCTTCCCAAATCCACGGTCCTGGGGCTCCTCCAGATCAGGTTCCAAACTTGGGAGGGCTTACTTTGCCTTTGTTTAGATTAATTGATTTTCACTGATGCGGAGTGTTTTCCAGGTTGTTCAGGACTTTTATTCTCCTGTATAAGTGTGATGTGTGGTGTTTGGAGGCACTGTGATCTGCAAGGTGGGGACCGAAACCTGGATGTTTAAAGCCTTCTACCTTTTTCTTCTTCAAGTAGTTGAGTGATGCAGATTTTTGAGGGTGCTCATGAGATCCTCCCCCGGTTAATTCTCCACCTGTTTGCGTAAACTATTTGGGGTATGCGATGATCGGCATGGTCTTGTGCTGTTGCTGCCCAGACCTGGGGAGACGAAAGCATCTCTTACCAGCGTTTCCACAATTGCAACAAATTGTTGCTTAGGGAGCAGGATGGATGGGCAAAGCAGAGTCAGTTTCTGAATACTTTTTTTCTGGTGGTTCAAGATGCTGCCTCTTAAAGTGAGTGGTGTGATGGAAAATTTGGGGTCCACTGTAAAATGGGAGTTGCCAAAAGTGGGAGATGAAGTGCAGGACTGCATGCTCTCCTTCCCCTGGGTGTTTAGGGTTGGGGAGCTTTGTAGTTTGCGCACTGTGCCACTGCTATGTGTTGTGTGTGACTTTCTGTTTGGTCTACAGATATGTAGCTGCAGCTGGGAGCGAAGTGTGGGGACCAGAGACTGACTGTCGGTGGCGATAAGGAAGGGCCTCAGCGGTGTTGGCAAGCGCTGCTGCCCCTGTACAGCATTGCAGGCGCTCACCTCTGTGTTTTCTTGTGGCCAGTGCTAGCTCCTGGTTCCTGTTGTTTCTCAGTGGAGGCTGTGTAGGCCCTGGTACTCTGTCGTTCTGATTATAGGATGGTACTTACTGCCAGGAGTGGCCTTGACTGCACTGGGCACTGAAGTATCAAACTCCCTGTCTTGTGGGAGCTTGGGTCAGCCTGGAAATCACCCGAATTTTTGGAGCTGAGAGGTGTCAATGTGCTTTTTTTCCCCTCCTGATAGAACTTGTCTAGTATGGCTAAAGAGTACTTTAGTTTCTAGTAATTTTAGAGTTTTGGATAATACTCTCATTATTTTGAGAGTAAAGTTTTTCTCCTGTTTTATTTATTTACTTATTTAAAAAAACAAGGTTTCACTATGTAGTTCAGGCTGGCCTTGAACTTGCAGTGATCCTCTTGTCTCAGCCTCCCAAATGCTAGGACAACAGGTATATGCCACCACAGCCAGCTTTATTTTTCTTGAATTCTGTCCCACTGACAGAAACGCTTGCTAAGATTTTGATTTCCCGTGTGTACTTTTTTTCAGGCTCCCTGGGTAAGATTTGAAGGCAGGGGCAGGTAGAGTCAGTGCTGGGGAAAGAGCCTTCTGGGAGATAATCTTTCTTTGGTGCACAGAAGGTAGCATCTTGTCTATCCTAAGCTTTAGCAAGGTATAGGCAGTAGAAATCCTTCTGAAAGAGACTGCAAGTTTTCTTCCGGTTGAGGCGGCGCCTTGCTGACCTCCTCACTCTCCTTTTCGACCTTCCTGTGACTCTTGGTGGCCCCTGGGGAGTCACCCCCCCCCCCCCAGGAGACTTGGGGTTGTGCCTCTTGGACTTGTCAGCTCCATTGTCAGCTCAGTAGTTCACTTGGGTAGCTTTGACGGATGAGTAATTTCACCATCTAGTTTTAGCATTTGTGGTCCATGAACTTGTGACCATTTATTCGACTCTTGTTTTCATTGAACCTTGGTAAGTATTAGTTTTTTAGGTTCTATGTATTGGGTGCAAAGTCCAGAGAAAAAAGGATTTGATTACTATTTCCAGTGGTTTGGAATTAGAGGTAGAGAGTAGTTTACAGTCTACACACAGTTATTGGAGAAATTTGGGGGCCTGCAGGGAGTGAGTGTGCTTCAGATTTTGCTGCAGCATTTGACATTTTTAAGTGAAACAGGTAGCTTACATTTCTGATGTAAATTGGTGCAAAAATTGTAGTGAGAGAACCTAGATATGTATTAGGGGAGTCAGTGTGCTAAGGTGTGTTCTTTTTTTTTTTTTTTTTTTTTTTTTTTTTTTTTTTTTGGAGTCTCTGTAGTTCAGGCTGGCCTCAAACTCTAGTGATCTTACTGCTTCAGCCTCCTGAGTGCTGGGATTTAAAATTGTTAATGACAGCTACGATTGCTAAGCCCTTGAAAACACCCCCTAACATCAGGTGATCCCACTACACAGTAAACTAGAAAGTCAGACATTTTAGCTGCTGTTTTTCGGATATCTGGTGAAAGTGATGTCTAGTTGAAATTTATTTTTCTTCTCGTTAAATGTCTATTTAATGAAGATACTGAAAATATAACAGGTTTGGGTTTTTTTGTTTGTTTTCATTTTCTTTATTTTTTTGTCCTTTTGAGACAGGGTCTTGCTCTGCAGTTCAGGCTGGCCTTGAGTTCACTTTGTAGCCCAGGCTGGTCTCGAACTCCCAACAATCCCCCTGGCTTGTTTTCATTTTCTTGTGGGGATTAAACCCAAGACCTTGTGAATACTGGGCATGCTCTGCTGCTGAACTACACTCTGTGCTCTCCAAAATGTAACTAGTATTAAAACAATTTGTTTAGTATCTAAAGGGAATTTTCCTTTGGGCCACATGTGATTTCCTAATATCATTTTATTATAAATTTGAATGTGTATGTCCTTTTGTTATAGGCAACTGAGTTAGATAGAAATATTATAGGCAGTCAGACAGGGCCGGGCCCTCGAAGGACCCAACATAAACCAGACCTTAAGACAAAAGGGGCTAAACAAATGCACCCACTTACCTCCCTAGGTGTAAATGTCAGGGATGGATATTCTATTTTTTTTTTTTTTTTTTTTTTTTTTTTTTTTTTTTTTTTTTTTTTTTTTTGCAGTACCGGGGATCAAACTCAGGACCTTGCGCTTGCCAGGCAGGCACTTATTCCACTGAGCTAAATCCCCAGCCCAGGGATTGATATTCTAAGTAACAACCACTTTCTAAAAAGCCAGGAAGAGTCACTAGCCCGACACGCACAGGAAAAGCCCCTGATCTGTGTTCATGCCTGCTTGCTACGTGACTCTCTTTCCCATTTGTTCCCAGTCCACTCAGTCTTACCTGAATATTTATCCTTGCAGTCTTATTGGTGGACCATAGTTTTGTCCATTTCCCCTACCCTGGACGCTCCTCACCTCATGGTTTTTCCCCTATAAAAGTGCCTAGAAAAAAAAAAGTGCCTAGAAAAGACAGAGTTGGGGTGGGGGGTAAGCCCACTCGGGCCCCCCTTCTGTCCTTCTCTTGGACAGAAGCTTTCTTTCTCTCAATAAATATATTCTACTCTGAACCTCCGTTGTTCCTAAAATTCATCCTTTGGTTTTAGAGAACACGAACTCGTCAGATATAATTCAGGTTGGGAAATTTATTTTCCTGTATCACTTTTATTAAAGTATATTTGCTCCAGATTATTTTTACAATTTTAGGTGATAAGTGAGAAGTTCTACTGGCAGTTAGAAATCTGTGATAGCAGGGCGTGTTGGCATATGGCGTGTAATCTCAGCATTCAGGAGGCTGAGGCAGGAGGATTGCCATGAGTTCAAGGCCAGTTGAACTACGTAGCAAGACCTTGTCTCCAAAGAAACAAAAGAAATCTGTAATAGTTTTTTTTTTTTTGCGGTACTGGAGATCGAACTCAGGACCCTGCACTTGCTAGGCAAGCGCTTATTCCACTGAGCTATATCCCCAGCCCCTGTAATAGTTTTTCTTACACATGCCAGAGATCTCTGGAGTTTCATAAAGATTGTGGTTCAAACTCAGGAATAAGATCCTGTGTGGAGGATTCATCAGTCTTTCAGGCCACTTGCTTTTTTGTCTTGAGCTACTTTCTCCTGAGTCCCAGGTTTTAAAGAGTAAAACCAGAGCCGGGCTTGGGTCCTCACTCTTGTCATCCCAGCACTTGGCTAGGGCAGGAGAGTCACTATGAGTTCAAAGCCTGGGTGAACTGCATAGCGAGACCCTGTCTCAAAAAATTGAAAAAAAGAATAGAACCAGAATTAGCGGTAATTTCTTTTAAAAAAACAAAATTAGCTGTGTACTAGAGCACACACCTGTGATTCCTGAGAGGCTGAGCTAGGAGGATTAAAAGGTTGAGTTCAGTCTGGGCAGTTCAGTAATTTAGCAAGATGCTGTCTCATAAAGGACTAGGGATGTAGCCATAGTTCAGTGTGAAGGCTTTTGGTTCAGTCACCAGTACTGTACCAAAATAAAAGGGTAAGAAAAGAAAAAATTGTATTTAGTGGTTCACTTAAGTTTTTTGCGGGTTAATCCTAGCTAGGCATTCATAATTCATTTAAAAAGCCTAAGCCCGGGCCTGGAGATTTAGCTCACTGGCACAGCACCTGCCTAGTAATTGTGAGGTTGCAAGTTCAATTCCCAGTACCAAAAAAAAAGTGAAAAGCCTAGGCCACACATACCCAAAATTTAGGAGGCTGAAGCAGGAGGATCATTTAAGTCCACATGTTTAGGGCCAGCCCCCAAGAGTCCTAAGAGCACTTACTACATACTCATGCCATGGGTGAGCTGTGCAGCGTCCTTACAGAAGGGAGTAAGAGCAGGCCAGGGTGCAAGGAGCTGTGTGGGTGTCTGGGGAGTGCTCACCAAGGCCTTTGAAAAAGCAGATGTATAATCTCAGGGGAGGGGAGAAGGATTTGAATCATTTGGAGTGAAATTACTTGTACTTTTTAATTGTTTATTTTAAAAGAAATTTATTTATTGCAGTACTGGGGATTAAGCCCAGGGCTCATACGTACATGGTAGGCAAATGCTCTACCAGTGAGCTGCATCCACAACTAAGTCTGTTTTTTAAATCCAGACTTTTAACTGGAGAGGCTGAGGCAGAAGGAATGCAAGTTCAAGGCCAGCCTGGACTACACATTGAGCCCCTGTGTCAAACAAACAAACTGACAAAAAAGCCTGGCACAGTGGTGAGGATCTCAAGTTCAAGCCCATCCTGGGTGGCTTAGCACTTTATCAATAAAGAGCCTGCCTCTAAGTGCTGGGGATGTAGCTCATTGTGGAGATCCTGGGATCCCTTCCTAGCACCAAACAAAAACAGCTTTTGAAAGCTAAACTGGCAACTCAGGCTGGAGTGTAGCTCAGTGATAGAGCACTTGTCTAGGAGGTGCAAGGTCTACAGCACCACAACAAACTATATGGCCCAGCGGTTGTGATCTTCAGTCTTCTCAAAGGAAAGGAAGATGTTCTCTTGAAAACCTATGTGAAGTGATTTAATAAGCCTTACTTGGTCGAGACTGTGGAAACAAAGCACTGCCCTTCAGAGGGTGAATGGTTAAAGTGTGGCATGTCTTCTGCACAGAAGATTAGCTTCCGACAAAGAGGAGCCAACTCTTGATGCACATGAAAGATAGGTGGATGAAGTTTGCCTGCAGCTCAACTGAGACAAACCAATTGTTAAACGTTACATAGTTATAATCCCATTTCTGCCAGGTGTGGTGTCATTTGCCTGTAATTGCAGCACTGGGAGGCTGAGGCAGGAGGGTTGTTGCAAGTTTGAGGCCAGCCTGGGCTATGAAGTTCAAGGCCAGCCTGAACTGCATAGTGAAACCCTGTCTCAAAAAGATGAAACAAAACCCACTTCTGATTTTTTGTGTTTTTTTAAGCAGAGTCTTGCTAAGTTTCCCAGACTAGTCTAGATCATGATTCTCTTGTGTCTGAGTCCTGAGATGAAAGATCTGTGACACCAAGCATGGCTTGGTTGGTTTGTTTATTTCTTCCTCCCTGTGCTGGGGATTGAACCCTAGTTCCTTGCATGTTCTTGTGCTCTACTACTGAGCTGAACCCTCAGCTCTTTATGACATTCTTAAGACAACAGAATGTAGAAATGGTGATTGGATTAGTGGCTGTCTGGTTTAGGGAAGATGATTATGAGCCTGTAGGAGTGGCTGATGGACCCTTGCACCCTGACAGTGCTCTGTGCTTTAACCATATCCATGTCATTACTGTGTTCTATAGTTTTACAAGACGTTACTTTCAGGGGAAAAGATTAGAATGAATCTCTCTTGTGTGTTATGTTTGTGAAGTTGCAGTTATTTTAGAGTAAAAGAGCTCACTTAGGATGCTGTAGCGGGCCTCTGTAATGCTAGCTAATCCCAGCTGCTGCAGAGGCTGAAATGTGTTGATCACTTGATCCCAGGAGTTGGGACCAGTCTGAGCAACATAGTGAGACCACTCGACTTTTACCTATTTGGGTATTAGAGATTGAACCCAGGGTCTTGGAGCTAAGCTGTATTGCCAGCTCATTCATTCATTTTTTTGAGACAGGGTTTCACTGTACAGTTGAGGCTGACCTTGAGCTCACAGTGATCCTCCTGCCTCAACTTTGAAATTTATTTTTTTATTTTTTGTACTAGGAGTCAAACTCAGGACTTTGCGCTTGCCAGGCAGGCGCTGTGCCACTGAGCTATACCCCCAGCCACTATTTTTATTTTTAAATGATGTGTTTTGGTCAGGCAGGTCTAGAACTTGCAATCCTCCTACCTCAACCTCTTCAGTAGCTGGAAGGACAAGCATGTGCCAACTCACCCAGCTAAGACCCTGTTCCTTTAAAAAAAAAAAAAAAAAAAAGAGGAGGGCCCTGAGGATGCAGCTCAGTGATGAGTGCTTTCCCAGCATGCTCCAGGTGAAAAAATAAAAGGTACCCTTACTAAAATAATTTAGGTCTTGTGTTAATAATTAGCATTCTTGAAGGGATGATTTTTTTATTAACTAGGGGGAAAAGCACGTTAGGCAGAAGTAAGCACATGGAAGTACAAAAAAATCCAAAAATCCAAGGAGTTACCATAGCAGTAGCTTGGAAGGGGGTTGCTTCTGCCCTAGCCATATGTGAGGAGGTGGCCTAAGCTTTCTTCCCTCTGCCTCAGCTCCTTGAAGAGCATATTGGACAGAGGTTTGTTAATTTTCATTTGAAGTTACAGTAAACATTTCTCTATGATACTATGTCTCTTCCAGTCAGATTTAAAAGCCTGTCTGTTGGGTCATACAAGAGCAGTTAAGTTGATCTTACTACATTGTATTTTTAGTAAATGAAGTGTTTTCCCATATTGTCACTTTCTTTTTTACTTTGACAGTGCTGGAAATTGGATTCAGGGCTTTGTGAACACTAGGCAAGCATCCTACCACTGAGCTATATGAGACAGAGTCTCACCAAATTGCCCAGACTGGCCTTGAATTTGTGATGTTCCTGCCTCAGCTTCCAGAGCAGCTGGAATTAGAGGGATGTGCTGCCATGCCCTCCATAAAGAATGTTTTAACATCAGACATTGTAGGAGAAAATACATTTTAAGGAGATAGTTCTATAAATTAAAAATATTTAAAATCTTTTTTCCTAACTTTGACTTTGCCCTGCAGACCCGGTATGTTGGTGCAGACAGCTGGGAAACCATTGACCTAGACTTCATTTGTGTTGGGTTTTTAAGTTTCCCAGAGTGGCATGAGTGACCAGGTTGCAGGTTGGCATCAATTTGGCTGGATCATTTTTGTTAAAATTGTTTGCCATCTGTTCTTTGTGATGAGAATCTGTGAAGTCATTTACTAGTAAGCAGCCTGGTGCCCCCTCTCCCTTCACAGTTTAGGATGGAGCAGCTCCAGCTCTCAGGAAACCTGGAGCTGGCTTGAGTCCATGTAAATGCTAAAGCCTAATTTTTTTTCTGCCTGGGTGTCCATCCACTTCAAGATTGTTCTCCCAAGGTGCTGAGAACGCTTTTAAGACAAACATGGGACAGACAGGTAGGGCCATACTCACTCATTCTTTCTCCAAGACGTGCCAGACCATGCTAACATGGGACACCTTTTTTCAGCAGCAAGTGCTGTGAGTCTTACTGTAATTGGGGAAAAGTCAGAAAGATGTCAGTTATGCCACTGGCATAAGGTTTTGTGGTTTAAACCTTCTAAAGCAGCATGCTGTGGATGGGCTGATTGGCGGAACAAACAGAAACCTGATCCTTGCATGTTAGAGCATCCGCAACTCACAGGGAAATCAAGTTTAACATCCTAATGCTTCACTTAGCACTTGTTCCTGCACTTCAGAGAGGCTGTTCTCACTGGTGCTCAGGTCTGAGTCATGACCATGATTGCAGGAGCAGCTTTTGTGTGTGGTTAGGTTGGTGGAGGGCAGTGGAGCCTGGCCTGTAGGCGGGTACAGTGGCGTTCTTGCCAGCATTGTTAGTCCTAAGAATCTCTTAGAAAGGAAGTTTCCATTCATCGAGGGGACTCTAGGGTGAATTCATGTGGTGGAATCCCTAGAGTATTCAAGGCCACAGTGCAGTTGGATTGGATGACAGCTCTGTGCTCTTATGGAGGGCAAATGAGGTTAGTTTTGTTGTTCTGCAAAGGAACGACAATCCCAGTTTTTAAACATTAGTTTTAGTCTACCAGAATCCCGAGACACCGCCCCTATGGCCTGGACTAGGAGAGGGGTTGGGGATGAATGGGCCACAGCAGGTGGTGTGGTGGCTGGAGTCAACCAGCCAGAGCCCCATGGGTTGGTTCAAGGTCCTGTGCTGTACCTGAGTGCTGGAGCCAGGGGTAAAGTGAGGCTGTGGCTGGTGCCCAGGCATCCACAGCCCTCATCTTGAGCAGTGTAGGCAGCAGACACAATCCTGTGGCAGGACTCTTGTGTGAAGCTGTCTGGGGTGCGTACTGCCTGGGGGCTCCTTGGATGGGAGGATATAGTGATCTGGTGAATAGTGCTTTACTCCCAGGGGTGGAAAAGTGGTTTTCCTCTGGACTTCCACACCGGGCAGTCACTTTAATTTTCGTGATACATTTCAAACCAAATAGCTTGGGCTGGGGATATAGCTCAGTGGAATAAGCACCTGCCTGGCAAGCGCAAGGTCCAGAGTTTGATCCCCAGTACCACAAAAAAAAAAAAAAAAAAAAAAACCAAGTAGCTAAAAGTTGCAGTTGTCTTCTGCATGTTAACTGGAGTTTAGTATTTATTTACAGTTGTTTTTTTCTTTTGAAATAAAGCACAGATCTTAAGTATGCTGTCCAGGGAGTTTTGACTGCTGTATATACCCCGGCCCCATTCTCCTAAAAAGCAAGGGTGAGCCTGCGTCTCCCTAGGTGAGCCCTGCCACCATCCTCAGACACCATTTGGAATTTTTCCAATATTCATTAGTTTTGCCAGCTTAGACCTTCATTATAGGGAGAAGTGTTATTCCTTGTGGATCTTAGTTGTCCTGCACAGACAGAGCCAGTGGGAGCCCTCACAGGTCACTTCTGCCTTCTCTGTGAGCTTGCTCGCTACCACATCCCGTGTTTCTGAGCCTTCTGACACTGCAATGTGGCCCTGGGCCGCCTGGTACATTTCTTGTTCTGGGTGACCAGTCACTCCCTTCTCCAGGGAACTCATTTTAGACATTTGGTCCCAAAACTCATTAATAAGGTCTTTGCCCTCAGAACCTTGCTGTATAGGCTGTGTGCTTGGTCTCTGTGGTGGGGACAGGTGTTGACGGTGTGTGAGCCATGCTAGACTTGGTGGGAAGGTTGGCGCTTCTCCCTTAGGGTGCTTTTTTTTGGCCAGGGAACAAGGACTAGTTTGCCTGGTCTGTCACTGCCCTGGAATCTGGCCCAGTGCTTGGCATGGGATAGATATTTGCTAAATACTTGTTGAATAAATACAGTTTTAAGTAGCAGCCATCAGTGGCCAGATTGATGAGACTGCAGTATAGATACAGCCATGACTGGCTGCTGTGTGACATAGGATTTGAAGTATCTGTTGCAGCTGACTCCTTACCTTGTAGCTCAGAGGTATTTCCCCAGCTTGTCATAAAACAGGATGTGGTTGTTTTCTGAGTCTTGAGTTTTTAGTTTATCTACCATGGCTACACTTCAGTAAATGTTAAAGTTTTCTAAGGCAGTTGTCAAGTTAGGTACAGTGTCACAAGCAAGCCCCTCCTCAGAGGTACTTAGAAGCCTGAGGCAGGATGATCACAGATTCAAGGCCAGCCTATCTCAAACTAAAGTTAAAGGGAGGAGTTTGGGGATGTAGCTCAATAATAGAACATCCTGGGATCAATACTCAGTATTGGAAAAAAAAAAAACAGAAACAAAAAATCTGTTGCAGAAGCTGGGCATGATGGCACACACCTGTAATTCCAGCACCCAGGATTCTGCAAGTTTGAAGCCAGCCTGTGCTACACAGTGACACCCTGTCAAATAAACGGGCTGTTGTGGGACTTCTCAGACCTGTATAAAGAGATTTCATTGTACTCATCTCCCAGCTTCAAGGGCTGTCAGTGTTTTGCACCCTTACCTCACCCTTGTGTAGCCCCTCCAGGGTATTGTAGGGCAAATACCTGGCTTCTGCTTTCAGCCGTAGCTTACCTGAAATTTGTATGGGACACAACCACCACATTGTTTATGTCTAGCTGGACCTAATTCCTTAACACGGGGGCACAATTCTGGTGGTACCATTTTGAAGGTTCTGGAATTTGTGCTGCATGCTTAGGTAGGTGGGCTCATTGAATTTTCACAGTCCCCTTGCAGAGGATGGAGGACTGTTTCCATGTTGCAGGTATAAGAAGGAAGGTACATGGAAACTGTTGCAGGCCACACAGCTGGTGCCTGAGCATGCACTAGGTGACTGTATGGTGATGCTCAGCTCTCCAGTCCAAGGGCCCGCACACAGCAAGTGTTGAGCCCAGCGGTGGTCCCTCACACTCTTTGGGTCACCCCTCCCTCCCTTGTCATAAGCTTTGGGCTCTGCAGGTCCTGTTTGTTGCCTGGCTGTGCAGAGCTGTCACCTGTCATTCTCTCCTTAGGTTAGATGTGAACCTTCAACTTTGAAACCTTTAGCATTGCAATTCAGGATTGCTCTTTCTCTCTTTCCCTCCTTCTCTCTCTCTCTTTCTCTCTCTCTTTTTGAACTAGGAATTGAACTCAAGACCTTGTGCTAGCATTGCAGTTCAAATTGCTAGGTAGTCCTGAAGTGCTGTGGCAAGTTTGGTCTTGAAACCTTTCTCTTTTTTTTTGGTCTTTTTGAGACAGGGTCTCGCTCTGCAGTTCAGGCTGTCCTTGAGCTCACTTTGTACCCCAGGCTGGCCTCAAACTCGAAAGGATCCTCCTGCCTCAGCCTCCCGAATGCTGGGATTACAGGTGTGCAGCACCACACCTGGCTGATCTTGAAACTTGTACCTTTCCAGGCTTTGACCCTGCTGTCTGGCTCATAGGAGTGTAGATGGAAGGCTCATGGTTGTTTTTTTTTTTTTTGCGGTCCTGGGGATCGTACTCAGGACCCTGCGCTTGCTAGGCAAGCGCTTATTCCACTGAGCTATATCCCCAGCCCTGGGGCTCATGGTTGTATGGTTGATGGGGAAGGTATATTTATCTGGGTGCGTATTAGGCAGCTAGGTTTTATTGTTGTTTATTCGTTTGGTAGATTTCAGCGTGGGCCAGAAGGTTTGCACAGAGTGGGGATTGAGTAGCTTATAGTCAGCATGTTATTTAGAGAACAGCATTGTAATTATAGCTACTTTTGTCCTGAAGATTTCTTTTGGTTGTCTCAGCCGCTGTGAAGTTAAGCTTGAAAGGGGATCTGTCCACTCGGTGTGGTTGTTAAAGCTGCCTTAACAGTTGAAAGAACTGCAGGAAAGTTACTGCTTTTTTGTTCTCTCCCCCCCCCC
>PVLD010015552.1:0-21829 GCA_004027595.1 Dinomys branickii | reverse complement strand
ACAGATGTGCATTACTGTGTCTGCTCAAACACCAAGCTTTTCAGGAACGTTTTTATCGGTAGCATTTTGGGGACACTGGTTAATATTTTTTGTTTTGTTTCAACCTTTAACACATCCCTGTCAGCTTGTACCACTGAGGGGACTTGTCCTGTGCTTGTACCACTGGTGTTCAGAGGCACCCAACTGCCAGCAATGAGACCTGAATCGTGGCCCCATTGTGAATGTGTTAAGCCTCTAAAGATGTAATGAGCCAGATAAAGGTGTTAGGGGATATTTCCCAACAATTTTCAAATCTTAAATTTTTATCTTTGGCCAGGTATGGTGGCACATGTCTATAATCTCAGCATTTGGGAGGTTGAGGTAAGGGGATCACTTGCAAGTTTGAGGCCAGCCAGAATTGTATGGAGAGACCCTGTCTCCCCTCAAAAAACCCCAAAAACAAAAGAAAAACTTTTAAAATCATCTTTGGAAGTGGAGTGAATTCTTCAGTCTTGACAAGGTTATTTGCAAATTGCAAAAATTCTCCATATTCTCTTCCTGTACTACTCTTTTCAGTTTTGGCTGCCACAGTCAGAAAGTATAAGGACAGTGACAGCTTTTTCTTAAGTCTATAGTGGAAACCCTAGCAGCAGACAGTATCTGCTGCTGCTCTGTCACATCAACAATTTTTATGGCTTTAATCCTTTTTTCTTTTTGGTACTGGGAATTGAACTCAGAACTTTGTGCTTGCCAGGCAGGTGCTTGTGCTGCTGAGCTATATCCCCAGCTCTCAGGCTTTTTTTTTTTTTTTTTTTTTTTTTTTTTTCCTCTTTCTGTTTTGTTTTTCCGATCCTGGGGAGTGGATTTAGCATGCTAAGTACTACACGTTTTACCTGCAAGCTATACAAAACTGGCAGGCTACCCAGACATAATGGCACATGCCTTAATTCCAGTATTGTGAGACTGAGGCAGGAGAATCAAAAGTTTGAGGCCAGTCTGTGATACACAGTGAGACCCTGTCTCAAAAAATCAAAAGGAGACGAACAAGAGGAAAAGGAAGAAGAAAGTGAAAACCGTCTGAGTGTGGATGTGAGGTCAGGTGTAGCTTCTAGCAAGCCTCTGTTTCCATATTAATGGAGTTTATGATTAGGGTTGTTGAGTACCTCGTGTATCCTGTTGTGTCCACTGGCCTCTTGGGGAGGCTGCTGAAATGAATCCATGAGTAAAATGCTTGGAACTAAACAGATTTTCTGGTCTTATAGATAGTTGAAGTATTGGTAACACCAAGGAAATCTGTCACAGTTTGAAAAGTTAAGCAAAAGTTTGATTTCCAGACACTACAGAGAAAAGTGAAAATGGTAAGTTTTTTTCTTTGATCGCAGATACTATTTCTTCATTTATGTACAAAGATGTTTGTAGCAGTTCCCCAAAGCATTTTATTGTGACCGTTTTCTATTGGAGTTTGTGAATTAAAAAGTAATCTATGTCTCAGTAATTCGAATGCAGTAGTCCCTCCTTATCCGTGTTTTCGCTTCCCGCGGTTTCAGTTACTTGCGGTCCACCGCAGTCTGGAAATATTAAGTGGAAATTCCAGAAATAAGCAATTGATAAATTGTAAATTGCGCCCGGTCCCCATGCCTGCGTCATTCACCTCACTTCATCTCATCACGTAGGCTTTGTACCATCACCACTTCACCACGAGAGGAAGAAGGGTGAGTACCTGCACCAAGGTATTTCAAGAGGCCACGTCCCCGTGGACTTTATTCAGACACTGTTGTAATTGCTCTGTTACTAGTAATTGTTAACCTCACACTTGCCTCATGTAGACTAAACTGTACACATCTGTATGTTGATGAAAGGCATAGTAGGTACTGGGTTCAGCACTGTCCACGGTTTCAGGCGTCCGCTGGGGTCTTAGAGTGCATCCCCGCGCATAAGGGGGGACTACTGTGGTGTAGAGATAGATGAGGTGCCCCGTCCCTCACCTACCTGGAGGAAAGAAGTTTGCTTGTCCAGTTAGTTCTTCAGCCCTTTAGCTGTGTTCGTCTAGTCTTACTCACATGGACCATAGAGAGTGTGTGGGCTGCACGTTGTAAGTGATGAGTGGCGGGTTGCCTGGTGTCTTGGCCTCATTTTTAGCTTAGTTCTCACGTTTCCAGCGTCCAATGCGGATTTTTGTGAATGATGATCGCCATGTGATGGCAAAGCATTCTTCAGTATATCCGACACAAGAGGAACTGGAAGCAGTGCAGAACATGGTGTCCCACACCGAGCGGGCTCTCAAGGCTGTGTCCGACTGGATTGACGAGCAGGAGAAGGGCAACAGTGAGCAGGCCGAGTCCGACAACATGGATGTGCCTGCAGACGATGAGAGCAAAGAAGGGGCCGGGTATGTTGGAGGCATTTTGCTCAGAATCTGTTTCCTAAGAAATGCCACCTAGCTGGCTTCTGGCTAGACCAGCTCCCTACTGAGCCAGCCTGTGTGTGCCCTTCAGGGAACAGAAGGCGGAACACATGACCAGGACCCTTCGGGGCGTGATGCGGGTCGGCCTGGTGGCAAAGGGCCTTCTGCTCAAGGGGGACTTGGATCTAGAGCTGGTGCTGCTATGTAAGGAGAAACCTACAACTGCCCTCCTGGACAAGGTGGCTGACAACCTGGCCATCCAGCTCGCTGTGAGTGTGACTGGGCAGTGGAGGGGATGGGAGTGGGGACAGAGAACTTGTGGAGGATGCTAGGTGGAGGAGGAAAGGACCAGTGAGTGCTGTATACCAGGAAACAGCGGCCCCTTTGAATCTGCTGTGTTGATACCTTTTCAGTAAGTGGTAGGTGGGATACCACAGAGCCATTGCGGGCCTGGGGGAGTCACCTAGACATACTACCAGCTGTGAGGGCCCCGTGCCTGCCACATGACTAAGGATATTTGAGTTGGAAATGTCAGTTCAGGTCCTAAGGGATGAATAAATGGTGTGAAATTAACTCTTCCTCCTGAGCCAGACCTGGATAAATACACAGAACTCCTCTGTTTTTTGGTACTGGGAATCGAACTTGGGCTTGCCAGGCAGGCACTTCTGCTGCTGAGCTATATTCCTATCACTGTAGAACTCTCCTTTCTGGGATTGAACCCAGAGCTGTCACACTAAGCCATACCCCCCAGCCTGCCTTCTTTTTTCTTTCTTTTTTCTTTTTAAATTTTGAGACTCAGAAGCTTGCGGAGTTGCCCCGGCTAATCTCAAATTTTCAATCTTCCTGCCTTAGCCTCGCAAGAGTGCTAAGATTATAGGCATGTGCCAGCATACCCAGCTAACATCATTTTCTGGAAAAAAAAAACAACAACAACCAAAAAAAAACACAAAACCACTTGTTGTATTATAAAAGTGTGCTGCGCACCTGTAATCCCAGCACTTGGGAGGCTGAGGCATGAGGATTGTTGAGAGTTCGAGGCCAGCCTTGTCTACAAAGTAAGCTCAAGGCCAGTCTGAACTGCATAGCAAGACCCTGTCTCAAAAAGACAAAAAAATAGGTGTGTAAGTGATAACCTGTGACATTTGTTGAGCACTTACTGTAGTAGGCCCAGCCCTTCTCTGCATATGCAGACAGTGGCTCTGAGTGACAAAGTCCAGTATCTGGTGGGATTTTTTTTTTTTTTTTTTTTTTGTTCTTTTGGTCTTTTTGAGCCAGGGTCTTGCTATACAGTTCAGGCTGGCCTTGAGTTCACTTTGTAGACCAGGCTGACCTCAAACTTGCAACGATCCTCCTGCCTCAGCCCCCCAAGTGTTGAGATTATAGGTGTGCGCCACCATGCCCGGAAGGTCCAGTATCTGAACAGGGTCCAGCCTGGTTGGCCAGAGGGCATGGTGGGGTCGAACTGCACCCCTGCTGTATCCACTGCCCCTGCATGGTACTCACTAGGGGCCTAACTATGAAAGAGGGAATTTAAAATAACTTTGAATCTCATTTCCTTAAAAAGAAAAATGTTCTTGTGTTAACATGTGTTTGTTTCACGGGGTTGAGCATTTGTGGTTCAGGACAAAGAGCTACATAGTATGTTAGAAACTACTGAGCAGCAACTAACAGTGAAGCCTTAAAATGTCTTCTAGTAGTGATATTAAAATTGTATCCTTGTCTTTAAAAATAAAGTCTAAGCTGGATGTGATAGCACACATCTGTAATTCCAGCACTCGGGAGGCTGAGGCAGGAGGGTTGTTGCAAGTTTGAGACCAGCTTGGGCTACAAAGTGAGCTCAAGGCCAGCCTGAACTGCATAGGGAGACCCTGTTTCAAAAAGATTTCTCTCCCAAAAAAGTATCTAAAGTGAAGCAAATCCATTGTAAATGTTTGTGAAGAGCCAATTTTTTTTTTTTCTTCAGTGCAGGGCATCAAATCCAGTGCCTCTCACTTGCTGATCACAAACCCCACCACTGAGCGACACCCTCAAGCCTAGGAATCATTCCATAAGCAGAAATAACAGACAGGGGCTGGGTTGTCATTCCATGGTAGGGTGTGTGTTGCACATGTGCTTAGCATGTACAAAGGCCAGGGTTCCACTTCTAGTTTTAAAAAAGGAGAAGAAAAAGCCGGGCAGAGTGCCTGTCATCCGAATACACTGAAGCATGAGCTGGGCTTGGTGGTGCATGTTTGTAATGCTAGCACTCAGGAGGCTGAGGCAGGAAGCTTGTTGAGGTCAGTCTGGGCTACATCGTGTTCAAGGCCAGCCTGAACTATATGAGAGACCCTGTCTCAGGAAGAAAAAAAAATAGAGGCAGGATGACTGCAAATTGCAGCTTGGCCTGGGGAATTTCAGTAAGACTCTTGGTCTCCAAAGTAAATGAAAAGGTTATGGTGATGGCTGTCTGGGTACAATTCCCAGTACCAGAAAGTGAAAAAAATCACTTCAGATATCAAAAATCACTTCTTTGGTTTCATGCGTTTGTTTTTATTTATTGGTAACGGGAGTCAAACTCAAGAACTTGTGCTTACCAGGCAGGTGCTTGGCCACTGAGCTATATCCCTGTCCCTTCAGTGGTTCTTTTTTTTTTTTTCCAGTGGTTCTTGACATGTCCCATCCTCGCACACACAGCAGTATGTCTGCCCAGAAGTGGGTTGCTTCCCACAGTTAGGGTTACAGACAGCTCTGGTGCACATTTTGTAGTGCACAGAGCAGCCCCTTAACCAAGTTACCTGGCCCAGAAAGTTGATTATGCTGGTGTTAAGAAAAAATCCTAATTTAACTGAGCATGGTGGCAAGCGCCTCTTGTCTCAGCTCTTGGGAGGCTGAGGCAGCATCACCCAGAGTTTGAGCCTAGCCTGGGTTACATAGTGAGTTCAAGGCTGCCCTGAGCTACATAGTATGATCTCGTTGCAAACAAAATGAAAAGAAAAAGAAAAGTTGTAATTTTCAGTGCATTTGTCCTCTCTACTATGTAATGACCACAGTATTTTTTGTTCCTTTAACAAAACAGTAAAAGCTTAGGTTTATTGTCAGTCCTACAAATTAGCATAACGAAGAAAGTCATACTTGTGAGCTTCCTTGCAGATGTGTGGCAGTGTACACCTTTCTGTCCATCGTAGGACACAAAGCATTTCACCATGGGTGACTGTGTCCATGCTGTCTTGGACCACCTTGCAGTCTGTGCTGCCCTCAATTGTATTCCATGCACTACTTGGTTGTCGTGTCCTGCACAGCCTTGTGAGATCCATGTTGAGATCCATTCTACAAATCAGCAACCTCAGTCCTTATAGGGGGGATTTACTGGAACTCAAACTCAGGACCTTGCACTTGCTGTGCTCTGCTTCTGAGTTACATCCCAGGCCCAGCAACCGCAATCTTGATGGGACTGATTGATCCAAAGTTATTAAGTGGCAAAAGGAGGAATCACATATTAGTTGCCTCCCTGATTCTAAACCCATTGCTTTTTTTTTTTTTTCCCATTTTGGTACTAGGAATCAAACTCATGACTTACGCTTGCCAGACAGGTGCTGCACAACTGAGCATTATATCCCCCGCTACCCATGGCTTTTTTTTGTTTGTTTGTTTGATGAAGATGTTACTGTGTCACCCAGGCTGGCCTTGAACTCCTGGGCTGAAATGATCCTCTTGCTTCAGCCTTGCAGGTAGCTGGGGCTACTGCCTCTGTATCTGGCTTGTGTTTGGGTTTTGTTCTTTAACAGGGTCTCACTGTGTAGTTGAGGCTGAACTTACTGTCACTGTGTAGCCCAGGCCCCAGGCCAGCCTCGGTGTCCTGAGTACTTGGGTGACAGGTGTGCACCGCCGTGCCCCGCTTTAGCCCCTTTTTATGTTTAAAGATGCAGTGTCATTAAGTCACTAAGCTGCCTGTGCTGGACTCAAAACTTGCAGTCCTCCTGCCTCAGTCTCCTAGCTTGCTGAGATAACAGCATGTACCACTGTGTCTGGCTAAGGAAGTGTTTTGAGGTTGGGTTTTCTTTTTCAGGCTGTAACAGAAGACAAGTATGAAATTCTCCAGTCTGTGGATGATGCTGCGATTGTGATAAAAAACACAAAAGAGCCCCCGCTGTCCCTGACCATTCACCTGACATCCCCTGTTGTCAGAGAAGAGATGGAGAAGGTGCTAGCTGGAGGTAGGAGGCCGAAGCAGGCCTGCAGGACTTAAAACCAGGTGTTCCTTCTCTGTTCAAATGTGCTATTCAGTTTTGGATTGTTGTGTAGCAGGTACAGGTGTAGCTATGTCCACCTTTACTCTCTGACTGTATCTTCTCCCAGTGTCCTGTAGCACTGGGGAGTTTGACTAAATGGTGGCACTAAAAGTGAGTAGCACTTTTCATAGGAGAATCGCACCATTTTGTTGTTCCTAATCCTAGAATATTCTCAAATGTAAGTGGCAACGTTGTTTCCCTCAAGCCATTCTCTGGCCTTGGAGAAGGAGAGGTGTGTCCCTGGTAACCTCACATCTGGTGATGGTTGATGTTGATGATAGCCAGATGGCCGGGCAGGAGTGTCGCATTAAGAGTTGAGGTCAGTCTGCGTTGCAGCAGTGTCAAGGGAGTCTTAGTTTGTTCTCTGCTTGTCAGCTTGGCTGTGTGATGCCAAGGCTTGGTGCAGAGTGTTGGATGACGTTTTAAAGTGGTGTGTGCTTTTCCACCCTACGCTCCACACCTTGGATGCAGATTCTGTGTCCACGATTTATCATCTGCCCTGGCCCAGTCACATCTCTCCTTGGCAGACGGCTGAACAAGACACACTGTGGCCCTGCTGCAGCGTAGGCCGATGAGGTGCCTCAGTGCTGTTGTCGATTGCCTCTAGCTCTTTTGATACTGACAACCAAAGCCCTTCTAGTGTATCCACTTAGGGACGCTGGACCTTTGACCAACAGGACTCTCTCTGTCAAGGGCTGGGGCTAGGGCAGTCCCGCCTAGTGGGCGGAGGTGGTCCCCTTGCCGCAGATGCCTTGGGATGGCTGTTGTGGAAAGCAGAGAGGGAGTTCATTTCCACTCCCCCACATTTTTGTTTTTTGTTTTGTTTTTGCTATTGAAAATTCTAGCCTAGCTCTTGTGTGGGGAGAAAGCAAGGGAATAAATAGTCTTGTTAGAAGATAGGACCTGCCTATCTTTCCCCTCCCCCATGGATCACTCCTTTTAGGATTACTTCCCACTTTTGATTTTGCCTTTTTTTTTTTTTTTTTTTTTTTTTTTTTTTCCTGGAGGAGGCCTCCAATTTTTCCAGTTTCCTCTCAGAGCAGAGTTCATTGTATTCTAGCTTCTCCTTCCCTGCTCAAGGGTGGAGATGAATTCAGATTCTGGGAAGCCCAGCTGCCTGTTAGGAAGCTGCCACGCCCCCTTCCCACCTGACAGAAACCCCTTGGTCAAACTGTGCCTTGTCTTCTTATTCCATCCATGAATAGAAACGCTATCAGTCAACGACCCCCCGGACGTTCTGGACAGGCAGAAATGTCTTGCTGCCTTGGCGTCCCTCCGACACGCCAAGTGGTTCCAGGTTTGCATTTTGTTCTTCTCTTTGTCTTTCGGTAGCAAGTTCCTAAGTTTAACTTGGCTAACTGATCATTAAGGTTTTGTACCATTGATGAGAGCCGTGTTGATCTTAGCACCTGCCGCCATGCAGCTGCTAACGGAGCACACCCAAAAAAACCTGACACCTTGAGGCTTGTGACAGTGCAGGTGGGTTGCTGCTGCTTTGTGTTAAGAGTAACAGCTTCATATACTTGCGATTAAGTCACTTGTGGCCACACAGTTGGCAGCCGCACACACTTAGCGTTTTTACACTTGGCAAAGCAGCACCATGAGACTTTGTGTTATTCATGTTTGCTGTGTGTCTGTAGTGCTGGCTTCCTGAAAAGCACCTATGCTTTCTTTCTCTAGGCCAGGGCCAATGGGCTGAAGTCCTGTGTCATTGTTATCCGAGTTCTAAGGGACCTCTGCACCCGCGTGCCCACTTGGGGCCCTCTCAGAGGATGGGTAAGGCACCTTGCGGACAGCTATGGCCAGCAGGCAGGGTGTGCAGAGGCCTCCACATGGGCGGGCTTGGGCCTTTAAACCATGGCTGTCCTGTACCTTTGGGACTGCTTGTTGGGCAGTTACTGTAGCCCTTGCCCTGGGTGGGATGAGAGAGAGACAAGGACACTGAGGGGACGGTGTGACCCGCTCACTGCCTGAGGAAGCAAGTGCAGCTGCTGTGCTGTGGGACAGTCAGCGAGCTAGGCTCCTTCAGTTCTCAACAGCTTCCTCTTTCCTTGCCGTCCACATTTAAAATCAGCTTAGTATCTTTAAATGTTTCATTTTATTTATTTATTTTGAGACAGAATTTCACTATGTAGTTCAGGCTGGCCTCAAACTCTCAGTGATCCTCCTTCCGAGTGCTGGGATTGCAGACATGCGCCACCGTGCCCGGCAAATGTTTCCTTTTTTTTTTTTTTTTTTTTTTTTTTTTTTTTTTTTTTTTTTTTTTTTTTTTTTGTCTTTTTTGAGACAGGGTCTTGCTATGTAGCTCAGGCTGCCCTTGAGCTTACTTTGTAGTCCAGGCTGGTCTCGAACTTGCAGTGATCCTCCTGCCTCAGCCTCCCTAGTGCTGGGATTACAGGTGTGTGCCACCACGCCCAGCTCTCAAATGTTTCATTTAAATAGAAGTACCTACCTATACCATATATATATTTTTTTCATCTATACCATATCTTCAGCATGGCCTCTTGGGCCACAAAACATGAAAGATTTCATGTCTGGCCCTCAAAAAACAACGTTCAAACTATTCATCTGTAGCTGGTGGTAGAGCACTTGTCTTGCCTCTGTTCATCCCTGGCCCTTATCCCCAGGACCACAGCAAAAGGGAGAAGTTAGGTCTGCCTCTGCCCCAGGGGTCACTTTCAGCTTTGATGTTACTACATGGCTGTGACTCCTGTGCTCAACCCTGCTCCCCCAGTAACAGCCTCATCTCGTGGGCCATCCTTCTGCCGCAGCCTGTCACTCACTGTCATTCTTGCCTTCCAGCCCCTGGAGCTCCTGTGTGAGAAGTCCATCGGCACAGCCAACAGGCCAATGGGTGCTGGCGAGGCCCTGCGGAGAGTGTTGGAGTGCCTGGCGTCCGGCATCGTGATGCCAGGTTGGGGCCTTGTGCTTTGCAAGTGGCAGGGAAACAGGGAAAGGACAGGGATCAGGCCCTGTGGCCGCCCCCCCTCGCTGGTCCACTGACTGGGTTAGGACAGAAGCAGCTCCGTGTCCCCTAGGGTGAAGCATGTGACTACCCTCTTGCACCATCATATCCAGCCCTGTGCCGGGTCCCCAGCCGAGATTCGGAGGGCGCATCCGGGGGCAGTGGTGACCCACTCCCACGTGACTTTCTTGCTCTGAGACACAAGTGGATTATTTCTGTCAAGGGCTGGATGCTGAGTGGGTCACCGAGCTCAGTGTGTTTTCCAGAGCTGGGTGTGGATGGGGCGCGGGGGGTAATGCACCTGGTTCCCTCAGCCAGCACAGCTCTATCGAGACGCTAAAGATAATCCTCTGCATATCTTCCTTGTTTCCTGCCTTCAGATGGTTCTGGCATTTATGACCCTTGTGAAAAAGAAGCCACTGATGCCATTGGGCATCTAGACAGACAGCAACGGGAAGATATCACACAGAGTGCGCAGGTATAGTGCTCGCCATTGCCAGCGTGAGCCCGCGCCCAGCCTGCACTTGCTGGCTGCAGTCCCGCGACTGGGTACTCTCAGGGCAGGCCCTGCATCATAGGTTCAGATCGGGGACCGAGGCGAAGGCACGGTGTGATACAAGGTGCCCCAGCCTGGGCTTCTTCTTTCCCTGGGGCCATGTGTGGTCGTCGTCCACCCCTTTTCTGCCTGCGTGCCATATTCGCACACCAAGAGCACTAGGGCGACGTTTGCTATGCAGCCTGCTCCGGGGTCCTTCCCCTGCAGGCCACCACCTGGCTCCATGTGGCAACTAGTCCCCAGGTTGGGGCCTCCTGTATTCCTCTCGAGGGGGGTGGTCACAGGCTGGCCCTCCCCCGCAGCAAGGCTGGGCAGGAGCGCTCAGGCCCTGCCCTGGCTGTTGGGGGACCCCTTGCTGACATAGAGGAAACCATTAGCAGCTCCCCAGCCCCTGCCCTGGATCAGAAGGCATTAGTGAGCGCACACACTGTGACCAGAGGTACAGGCAGTTGAGTCAGACTCCTCTTCTCCTTCTCCAGCATGCACTGCGGCTCGCTGCCTTCGGCCAGCTCCATAAAGTCCTGGGCATGGACCCCCTGCCTTCCAAGATGCCCAAGAAACCAAAGAACGAGAACCCAGTGGACTACACGGGTAAGTGTGCAGGCCCCTGGTGGCTAGGTTCTGTAGAGCGGCCAGCAGCACGTCTCAAGTCATGTCCACCTGGTCTCCTTTCAGTTCAAATCCCTCCCAGCACCACTTATGCCATTACGCCTATGAAACGCCCGATGGAGGAGGATGGGGAGGAGAAGTCCCCCAGCAAAAAGAAGAAGAAGATTCAAAAGAAAGGTATGGACAGCCTTGGTAGCGGTGCTGCTCTTTCCGGCTGTTTCAATTAGGCCTCACCCTAAGTGGTGATCATGAGGCCTGGTTGTGCTTTTGGTGGGGGGGGTTACAGATGTTCAGGTCCTTCTAAAATAGTTGTGGGACTGGAATGGGAGGGCAGATATCTGTGACGGCTGTATCACACAGTAGTGTCACCAGGCTGTGGGTGGCCAAGCCTTGGAGACTCTCAGCCTGAGCAGTCTTGGTGCTCTGTCCTCAGAAGAGAAGGCCGAGCCTCCCCAGGCTATGAATGCGCTGATGCGGTTGAACCAGCTGAAGCCAGGGCTGCAGTACAAGCTGGTGTCGCAGACGGGGCCTGTGCACGCCCCCATCTTCACCATGTCTGTGGAGGTGGATGGCAGTTCATTCGAGGCTTCGGGACCCTCCAAGAAGACTGCCAAGCTGCATGTGGCTGTGAAGGTGAGAGCAGCCAGGGCGCAGGCTTCCCAGTGGCAAAATCACTTCTGGCACCTTGCTGTCATTCCTGAGGACAGCATGTGTCTCTGGGAGGGCATAAAGCACTGAAACGATTAGGTGTTCAAGCAGTTTCAGGTCATACAGGGCAAGAAAGCTCTTAGGGTTCTCAGATGTGGCTGCTGGTCAGGGCTTTCCGGGGAACTGGAAAAAATGCAGGCAAGGGCCTGGGCTTCCCCCTCTGGGCATCTGATCCAGGGTACCCAGGTGACCCTGTGTGACGGGCCCAAGCCGTGCCATTCCTCACCATCTTCCTGTGTCTGCGGCCCTGCAGGTGTTACAGGACATGGGCTTGCCGACAGGTGCTGAAGGCAGGGACTCCAGCAAGGGGGAAGACTCTGCAGAGGAGACAGAGGCGAAGCCCGCTGTGGTGGCCCCGCCCCCGGTGGTGGAAGCTGTCTCCACCCCCAGCGCCGCCTTTCCCTCAGATGCCACCACTGAGGTGAGCGCATGGTGGGCGTTGGGAGTGAGCGCCAGGCCAGGCAGCTAGTCGCTGCTCCCTGCTCTGTGTTCCTGGGAGAAGCAGCCCTTCCCACAGAGCCCTGTGCCCAGGGAGCTGGACTTCGCTTTGCGAGCAAACATTGTGTGCACTAGACAGCGTGCAGGGGGAGGTGGCCTTTGCCCAGGTGCTGCAGGCTCCCCAAGGAGCTGGAGGGGACACAGGCAGGACTGGCAGGGGCGTGGAGAGGGGGCCGCAGCCCTGCCCAAAGGCCCGCAGCTGAGTTTGTTGGTTTTCTTCTGTGCTTTCCCTGAGAACGTAAAACAGCAGGGGCCGATCCTGACAAAGCATGGCAAGAACCCAGTTATGGAACTGAACGAGAAGAGGCGAGGCCTCAAATACGAGCTCATCTCTGAGACGGGAGGCAGCCACGACAAGCGCTTCGTCATGGAGGTGAGGGGCCTGGGCCGGTGCTTGCCCAGAGCCCGGCTCCGCAGAGATACCGGGGTGGGGCCTTCCCCAAGGGGCATCCTGTCAGCGCCACACCCGCACCCATCTTTTCTCTCCAGGTCGAGGTGGATGGACAAAAGTTTCAAGGTGCTGGTTCAAACAAGAAGGTGGCAAAGGCATATGCTGCCCTTGCTGCACTTGAAAAACTTTTTCCTGATACCCCCCTTGCCCTTGATGCCAACAAAAAGAAGAGAGCACCAGTTCCTGTCCGAGGCGGACCAAAATTTGCTGCTAAGGTGAGCACTTGCCCCTGACCTCAGCGCCCTGTCCTCAGCCTCATTGGGACCTGTGGTCTGGGGCAAAGGCAGCCTGACCGTTCCGCCTGCTCTCTCTGCAGCCTCACAACCCAGGCTTCGGGATGAGCGGCCCCATGCACAACGAGGTGCCCCCGCCCCCCAACCTCCGCGGGCGAGGCCGAGGCGGCAGCATCCGTGGCCGAGGGCGAGGGCGAGGATTTGGCGGTGCCAACCATGGAGGCTACATGAACGCTGGTGAGAGCCATCTCTGTGTCCCCTGGGACCCCAGAAAGGGCGGGGCAGGGCCGAGCCCACACCCTACCCCCATAACCTGCCTGCTCTCTTCCAGGAGCGGGGTACGGAAGTTATGGGTACGGTGGCAACTCAGCAACAGCAGGCTACAGTAAGTTGTGCTTCTCTGTCTCCGTGTGGGAGGAGGTGGCAGCTGGTGGGGACCTGAGTTAGAGCAGGGCACGCAGCCTCCCTGAGGCTGAGGAGCCGCCAGCACCTTTTTGCGGTGGAGAGGTCAGGAGGCCCTTGAGGCCTGTCCCACAGGCGTCCCTGGCTCCTAGTGCTGACACACCCACCGTGTGCCTTCCAAGTTCCTTAGATGTCAGAATTTTAAATTTCTCTGCTTTGAGCGATACGGAGCACCAATCTCATGAATGCGCCTTTCCTGCCAGTGCACCGCTCTTGTCTTGAGAAGGAGCCTTCATTGGGGGTCACAGGAGCAGAGAAATCTAAAACATGAATTTCAGATGTGGCGCTCTGTGCCCTTTTTCAAAAGAATTCTAATTTTTTCTCTCTGCTCTGTCTCCCCCTTTTGTAGGTGACTTTTTCACAGACTGCTACGGCTATCATGATTTTGGGTCTTCCTAGAGCGTCTAAAAGTATTGCACACAAAATCAACTTTTTACTCCAATTTCCTCCAACTCCAAAACCCAAAGTGTCCGTGCTGTGTCCCTGTGCTTCACTGGGTTTCTCAACCGTGGCTTTCCACCGCAGCTTGTCTGAAACTCTTAGCCTGCAGAATTTAAGACAATGGCAGTTTTTATCGTGATTTGCCTTTGAACTTGGTCATATTGAAGTTCACACTAAGTGGAAAACAATTTTCTCAGAGAATGTATTTTTGTGCAGACTTGCACAGAATTCTAGAGCCAGCGTTGCAGCATCAAGGCAAAAGCCCACCTTTGCTTTTTATGGAAAGCATTACTTTATTTAAAGAGACAGTTAATGATGCATTTTAATCTACCTTTGTCTTAATTTACAGCAGGTTTTGTATGAATTTTTAACCTTTTAACAAGCTCCCAAATCTGGTTGATGCCTTTGACAGTGATGAAAATTTCACCACATCTGAATCCAGAGCAACCGACTTTCTTTTTAATCACATGAGCATGTAAAGCATTGGGAATGTGGGGAATTGTACACTGCGCTGAGTTTCCGCTCCCGCCTTGTAACACTGGTGGGTTCTTGTTTGGGTGCGGTATTTGTGGCTGGTTTAGCTAGAGTGAACTCTCAAAGGTATCGAAACTGTGCTTCCATTACCTGTGCAAGAAACAGACAGGCTTTAAAGGGTAGAAAACATGAAATTTTGCAAGTCAAGGTCACAGCTGTCCGTGCACAGAGTCCGGGCTTTAAAAGTGTTCAAGCGGAAAGAGCCTGGTCCGGCCCGGGGTTCTGGGGGAGGAGCAGGGGCTGCTGAGCTCACCCTGTGGGCCCCTGTGGCCTGGACGCTTCTCCTTGCTCCCCTGCGAGGGCGCCATCCCCATGGCTCCTCCCTGAGCCCCGCCTGGCAGGCGCTCCTGGGGTGGTGGGGCTGTGCTTCCACCCAGCGCTGGTTTTCTCGGCACAGCCTGCCTCTTGGTGACTTGCAAGATTTTACGTTTATTCAGGCAAAAACTGGTCAAAACGGTTACTGTATGATTTGTTCCCCAAGGTTTGAAACATTCAGTGAAACTTTTTAAAACTTTGATTGCATGATGTATTTTTTTTTAGAAAGTTATTGTTTGAGAATAATGTCTTTTTATACCAGGAAATAGTTATCCTGAATGACGTTGAAAACTTCCCCTCCTCTTTATTTTTTTTTAATCAATACATGTTAAAGTAACAAGCCCGCCGTACTTGCGTCTTCATTCATTCCTGGCTTCAGGCGGGGCAGGTGGGGTGCTCAGTGCAGGACACTGGGGAGGGGGCGGGGCAGGGTCTGCACTGAGCCTCGCATGTTCGCTTTCCTGCATCTCGGTGTCGTGGCTTGTGACGGGTGGGGGCGCCTGCCTGAAGAACACAGACGCCCGACCGCAGACCAGTCCTGTGGGCCAGTGCTTGTGCCCGTAACAAGTGACACCAGCAGGGGAGACCATGCCGTCTCCAGGGCGGGCGACACAGGAGGGCTCCCCAGCCACCCCGCCCAGAAGGCCTGGAGCCCTGAGTGCCCTGCCTGGGAGGGAAGGACAGGCTTGTCCCATCTACCCTGGGCCCAGCAGGGCCAGTGCTCTCCAGTCCCTGGACCCGGGCCCACTGCCGTGGAAGCCCAGGAGCTCCCTGCCTGGTGCCACAGATTGTGGCTGGGCTGGTGAGCTGTCCACAGCCTGGCCTTGGGCCTTGCCTGCGCTCTGACTTCGTGCAGTGCCCTGTCATTCCACCGGGCTCTGGTGGGACAAGGTTGACAACCCTAGTGACCAGAAGCCACGCCTTGCTGTTGCGTTCTGGGCCTCAGGACTGAGCATGTGGCGGACAGTGCGGTGCAAGCTCATCTATCTGTCCCGCAGCTCGGGCTCACCTTGCCCCACAGCCGCAGTGCTGGGAACAAGGAAGGGCGTAGACGCCCGGCCTTGCCGAGCCAGTCTCCCCTGCTCCTGAGCTGTGGGTGTGTGTGCAGGCAGACCAGGGAACCTCCCACACCATTGGTCCGAGCAGCACCTCGCTCTTCCCAGAATGAGGTCGGAGCCCTTGGTCTTCAGGAACTCTGGTGGGTTTAGGGCTGCACCACTGGGCATCTGGCGTCCCACAGGCTTGTGCCTGTCCAGCCTGTTCTCAGCACAGAGGGAGGAGGTGGGGGTGGCTTGCTGCTTCTCTGGGGCTTTGCTTTTCCTGTCACCGTTTGGGACATCTGGGTGGCCGTCAGTCCTGAATGTCATCTGCGCTCGGAGCCCATCTCATTGTAATGTTGACACCTGCTGCAAAAGCTGCTGTCGTGCCGCTGCTTGGCAAAGATCCCTTGTTGTCACCAGCTGATGGGTGAGTGGAGCTGAAGGCTGGGCCAGCCCAAGCCAGGTGACCTTCTCCGGCAGAGCCCTGCTCCCTCTGGTCCCCTGCTGCCTCTGGGCGGCGGGCTTGCAGGTCAGCCTTCAGGGCCCATGGCTGCCACCCCTTTCCCCTCCCCATTTCCCTTCCTCGTCCTCTGCCTGACCCGCTGCCTCCCTGTCTAGGTCAGTTCTACAGCAACGGAGGGCATTCTGGGAATGCTGGTGGTGGCGGCGGCGGGGGCGGTGGTGGCTCTTCCGGCTATGGCTCCTACTACCAAGGGGACAACTACAATTCACCAGTACCCCCAAAACACGCCGGGAAGAAACCACCGCATGGGACCCAACAGAAGCCATCTTACGGCTCAGGCTACCAGTCCCACCAGAGTCAGCAGCAGTCGTACAACCAGAGCCAGTATGGCAACTACGGCCCGCCGCAGGGCAAGCAGAAGGGCTACAACCACGGGCAAGGCAACTACTCCTACTCGAACTCCTACAGCTCGCCAGGAGGCGGGGGCAGCTCGGACTACAGCTACGAGAGCAAATTCAGTGAGTTGGTTCCTGGTGTGCCTCAGGGCCCAGCATTACCCAGGCTTCTGGCTTGGGGCCTAGGAAGAGGACAGGCGTGTGGTTGAGGGCGGGGATTGTGAGGATCCAGAGCTGGGACCCCAGCAGCCCAGGTCTGCGCCGCACCCCCCTCATCTTCCACATGGACGGGTGTGGTTATATCCTCTGTCCTGACTTGAGGTTCTGACGGCATGAGTAGAGACTGTGAGGCACCTTCCTGGGACTACACTTGGAGGCAGTGCCACCTGCAGCTCCTGCAAAGAGCTGAGCTCAGCCCTCTGCCCCGTGCTGGGCTGCGCAAGTCCCACCAGCAGCGCAGTGCATCTGTCCTCGTGTAGTACTGTGAGGGGGCTGCCTGGGGATGGGGTGCTCTTGCGGCCCTCAGAGACCCTGAGTGCAATTTCAAACGTAGGGCCTGTAGAATTTTAAGACTGGCAGTTTTTCATCATGATTTGGCCTGAACTCGGTCATAGGGCTCATTCTGAAGTTCGTGCTGAGTGGAAAGCTCGGGTTGGAGAGGAAGGTGCTGGTAGTAAGAGTGTCCGAGCTGGGGACCAGCCTCATGCAGAGCAGGTTGACCTTGCGGGGCTCTGGGTTGGGCCCTGGCACCGCTTTAGGGACTGATGTGTGCCATGTTTAAGCAAGCAGACATTTGTAAAGTCCAAGGCTGGGCCACGTCCAGGGTGCCTTCACAGGCCCCTAACCACACTGTCTTCTCTCCCCCAGACTACAGTGGTAGTGGAGGCCGAAGCGGTGGGAACAGCTACGGCTCAGGCGGGTCGTCCTACAACCCAGGGTCACACGGGGGCTACGGCGGAGGTTCTGGGGGCGGCTCCTCATACCAAGGCAAACAAGGTGGGCCTGGGCAGCACGTGGCACAGCCGGGGGGGCGTGAAGAGGTGCTGTGGTGGAGACACCACGTGGCAGGAGCAGAGCACCACTTGGTGGGGCTGCAGCAGCAGTCCCTGTGCACACCAGGCCTGGGCCGCAGCGGCTCTTAGGCTTTTCATTTTCAGAAGCCAGTTACTGTGGTCTTGGAAGTGCAGGCTCCTACTCAAGAGGTGCCTGTGACTTTGAGGGGCCCGCTGAGTTTTGATGTTGAGTGTGAGTCTGATTCAGGGTGGTGGGCTCAGGCACTCCTGGTTCAGTGACTGGGGAAGTCACCACTCTTGTCACCATCAGAGAAGCCAGGGTCATAGTGGCCCTGCTTCTCAAGCAGTTTGTGACAGCCAGACCCAAGGACAAGCTAGGGACTCAGCAAATCAGAAGTCTGCAGGGCAGCCTGGTCAGGAGCTGTAGTGGGGGTGGGCCTTGTCTCCGCCTCTAATGCACCCTCTCTTTCGCAGGAGGCTACTCATCACAGTCCAACTATAACTCCCCGGGATCTAGCCAGAACTACAGCGGCCCTCCTGGCTCCTACCAGTCCTCACAGGGCGGCTACAGCAGGAACGCAGACCACAGCATGAACTACCAATACAGATAAAGCCCCATGTGGGCTGCGGCCTCCACCTTGTGCACTTCCGCCCGCCAGAAGGTTGAGTTTGACACCTCACAGTTACCACGTCCGCAGGCCCTCCGGGCGCCCCACCTGTCCACGTTGCTGTGTCGTGCGGTGCAGCGGCCTCCCCGGGCCGTGCTGTGACCCCTGTTTAGCTGTGTTTGGGACTCCGTGTCTTCAATGGTTTGTTAGTTGCCATTACAGCCTCGTCTGGGTAGAGTTTTGAGTTCTTGCCGTTCAGTATCCCTCTGTCTATTTACACTTGGTGTTAACGTTGACTCCGTTTGTCTTGAAATAGTTACGGAAGGGATACGTCATCTGTTAATGCTTTTGTGAAGTGAGTTAAATGAGCTTTCTGTATTTTAATGCTTTAGTGTTTCAGTTTTATAAGTGAAGATTTTATTTTAAAAACCAGTGGGAAAGAGTGGGGATTTTTGTATGTCTGGATCATTCAGACGGTGTATCTGAGTGCAGCCGAATGTAGACAAATAAAGAAGTAAAACGCGTCCATCCAGGCCTGTGTTCCGACCTTCCAGCTGGGCTGTTCCTGTCCTTGGGAAGCAAGGCGCGGATGGCAGGGGTGTCCCTGGTCACTAGGGAGGGGCCGCCTCAGACATCTTCACCCAATAGCTAGCCAGGCCTGCTGACTTACTACCCAGGGCGGTACTGACCAGAGTCCACCTGGGCCTCCTGGTGCTGTCTCCTCGCAGTGTTAGGTCCATGGTGGCCCTCGCTGGCCCTTAGGTGGGATCAAAGAGTGCAAGTCCACGTCATTGTGCTCTCAAGACCTGGTGTCATTTGTATTGTGATCTCACATCCTCATACACAGTCCCCCAGGATCACTGTTCTGGTGGTGCTGTCTCCTGCAGGACACCTGCAGCCTCCCTCAGTGTGTGCCTGGGGAGCCTCACGCAGGAGAGGCCGAACGCCTTCAGCCTCCAGATGTCTGGACTTCCCTTCCGGGCCTCCACCTCCCAGGGGCCACCTGTAGCGCTTGATGGACCAGAGGGTGCGCCTGTCTTCTTGGGTAGAGGCCCAGGCCACTGCACACAGAAGAGCACCTCACCACAGACACTGCGCTGAAGCGTGGGGCGGAGAAACCCATCTGGGAGACCCTGTCCGCCCTGCGTGCCCCATGGAGAGGTGGGCCACAGTGACAGTGGCAGCTGCGCCCTGATGACTTCTGTCTGGGAAGAGCCTGTGTGCCCCTCAGCATGCGCCATCCTTGCCATCTTGCTCCTGTGAGGCCTGGACTGCGCCCCAGGCACCCTGGCGTCCCTCCTGCTGACTGCACTGGGAAAGCAGGGACCCTGTGCCTAAGGAGCTCTGCTTGACCCGAAAGCCAGGCGAAGACAGGCACTGGTGAAGGGAGCAATTGTGCCCTAAGCTGTGGAACCGTGGTCCTGTCGGCTGCTGCAGGGGACGCCCAGCCTGGGGAGCAGGGCAGAGAGGGAGGGAGGGAGGGAGCTCGCAGTGATGACATTTAAGGGCCCATAGGTGCCTGGACCCCACCACAGCACATAATGCAGGGATGGGCCCCAGCTACATGTAGGTGAAATGAGCTTATGGTTCTCCTGGATACCCAGACGGCCAGGACCATTTGATACTAAGCACATCAGAAGTGAGAAGACAGCACAATGGGGGCTGTGTCACCTGAAGCGCACAACAGAGAACCGATGTGGCTCCCCGCCAAGCTCTGCCCAGGGATCATGCTGCTGCACCGACCTTCCCTTAAAATTTCAGCCCCAGATGCACGATGACCTGCAGGTTCAATTTGCCGCGCCCCATCCAGGGCTCCCGTGGCTGTCCCAGCTGCATAGGAGGCACCTGCCCTGAAGGGACAGTTGAAGAGCTCCGTCCTGGGCATTCTGAGCTCACTTGGGGACCTTACTGGGGCTGAGGGTCCCATGATGCCTGGGACCAGTCCCCTGGACCTGCTTCTCCACCAAGCTAGGGTGCTCTGCCACCTCTGCCCAGAGCAGCTGGTAGGAGCTGGCTTGTGGCAGAGACTGGCCAGGGTCAGGGTGCTCTAGGTAGATGGTGTCTGGCTCCAGAGTGACCGCAGAGGCCACCAGGAGGGATGTAGACCCCACCACAGAAGGCTCAAGGTGCCGGCAGTGAGGGAAGTGGGAGAGTGCGGTAGAGGGCTTGTTGTTGACATCTTGGAGGGCTGAGCAGTGCTCTGAGCTCCTGGAGCAGTGGTTGATGAGCCCCTGCCTGGCAGGCAAGCGGCCGTTTCCCTACAGGGCTCACCCTTGCGCCTCTGCCAGGACTTGTCACTTCAAAGTCATCCTGCCTGGCTCTGCCACCAGGGTGTGGCCTCCACGTTCACCTGACCCCTGGTGTGAGACCGCTGGACGCACTGGGCAACAACGCAGCAGGCCTTGGGAGGCTCGGGTACCCTAACCCATCCCTGAATAAATGCTTTCCTTGTGTGTTTCATCAAGTCACCGTATGTGTGTTCTGAGGTACTTCTGGGTCGGGTCCTGTGCTGGGAATCGGAGGCGAACACGGTCCCTGCTCTGTGTAACCTCCGGGAGCCAGGTGGTCCTGCGTGCTGGGTCTGGAAGATTTCAGTCCTGAGTGAGTGGGGTCGGGAAGGGAAGACGGTGCCTGGCCGAGGGAGCAGTGCTGGCGGGTGCACACAGGTTTCCAGGAGCTGCATCAGGTGGGTGAAGATAGCTTTTCTCTGAGTTAGCCAGAGCGGCATCTGCTGTACAGAGGAGTACACGGCGAGGGCAGAACTGAGCCCACAGTGCCGTAAGAACACCGGCGAAGGCCTGCAGCCCTGGAGGAGGCAGGGATGGGAATCGGAGAGTCCCCAGCCCGTCCCCCGCGGGGTAGTGAGCGACACCCCTGGGCCAACTTTGCGGAAACCTTCGGCCCAGCCTCTGTAACACCACACCTCCAAACCTCGGTCAGCTAGTCCCCAGGCTTCCAGTGCGGTGTGCCTGCTCTTCCAGCCCAGAGAAAATCTTCCAGGATGCACAGCCAAGGGGACTCAGCTAGCTGGCTTTGACTGTCGTTGAGCAATCAGCAAACTCCATGAGACCCTTGAAGGTCCCTCCCTATAGGGTGTAACCTAGGCAGAAAGCAAGCAGTTCCCACTAGGGAGTTCTGAAGCCACGCCCTATAGGGCGTGCCCTTGTGCTTCTAATGGGACTCTCCCACAGGCTCCGCCCCCAGAATCTCACGTCCTTGGTATCCAAGTAACGTGCGTGGCGCTGTCCGTTGTCCTGAAGCCGCGCTTCCCTCTTCCAAGCAGCCGCTTATTCCACTGAGCTATATCCCCAGCCCCCTCCCTCTTCCAAGTGTGGATTCCGGGCGCCCGCTCCGGCATCTGAACCGCACTAAAGTTGGCGCACTGAGCCTCCTATGCTGCGCCCTCTTCATGCTTTAATTTACCCCTCGGTAACAGAGTTCATTTCTCTCCTCCCTCCCCTAAATACACTCCACTCTCCCATAAACCAAACTTACCTCCGCGGACGCAGAGGCCTCGAAGACTTCCCATGTTCACCTCCATGCCGTCATCGCCTGCCTGGCCACTGAGCCTCTCCAGCCACACTGTCCTCCTCTTGGCACTTCATCCTACTTAACAGACGTCTCAGAATTCCTTCCCTGTTCTTCCTGATGTCTATGTCTCCTCTACTGTTTTCACTCAAGGGCATAGTTTTTGTTCATGATGTTTGTTGACTGTACGTTCCTGAGTGTGTTTGGCTTTTTTTGTTTGTTTGAGAGTCTCCCTATGGGGCTGGGGATATAGCTCAGTGGAATAAGCGCTTGCCTAGCAAGCGCAGGGTCCTGAGTTCGATCCCCAGTACCGCAAAAAAAAAAAAAAAAAAAAAAAAAAAAAAAGAAAAAAAAAAAAA
>PVLD010015551.1:0-48131 GCA_004027595.1 Dinomys branickii | reverse complement strand
GTTTGATTCCTCATACAAAAATGAAGAAAAGAAGAGAGAAGGAGGAAGAGGGGGAGGGAATGAGGAAGAGGAGAAGAAGGAAGAAGGAGAAGGAGGAAGGGGAGGGGGAGGGGCCAGGAGATAGGGAGGAGGAGAAAGAAAGAAAATACACTTTACTTGAATTGTGATAGTGTTATGGTTGACACATTGTGTCAACTTGGAGAGTGGAGAGGTTTGGCTAAGTAACTCAGCAGTTGCAAATCTTGGGGTAAAAAGGACATGCCCTTACCCTTCTGGGATGTTGTTTATTGTGTTAATTTGGGAAGTTTAAAAGGTTAACTATGTGATTCAGCAGGAAGCCAAGGTGCTTACTTTGTATACATCCTGAGCCTGTGGAAGAGGAGGGCATGGAGACTGTGTGAGAGCTACACGCCCCCTGGGTGGGGGTAGGCTGTTTACAATGTAAGGGAAGGAAAGAGGCTGCTTGCAGCCATTCCTCCCTTTTGCTTGTGGTATTTGCTGTGCTCTGCTGCCATGAAGTTTGCCCTCTGCCATGTGCCACTCTGCCTCTGAAGCAACCAAGACAGATAGGTAACTAAAGTGGGATAAAGGCTTGACATTTCTGTCTTTGTGTCTTCCCCCTTTGCTATCTTAACCTTTAGGTAAGATTCTCATCTACTCATGTTGATAATTTTAAAATGTTTTTTTTCATAGCCAGATGTCGTGATGCATACTTGTAATCCTAGCACTCTGATTGAGGCAGGAGGATCACAAGCTTGAGCCCAGCCTGGGAAACTTACTGAGATGCTGTCTCAAAATAAAATATAAAGAGGGCTTGGGCTGTAGCTCAGTGGTAGAGTGCCTTTGGGTTTAACTCCTTGTACTACACACACATTAAAAAAAAAGTTTTGTTCAAGATAATAATACAGTTAATTTGACCTCTTTCCTGTTGGGCCTTGTGTTTTTCTCTTTCCCTTTTTCTGTCTCCACCTTTGTGTTCTTCAACAGCCACAGCAACCTGAGCACCAAATGTCCTTCAGCCCCGTCATAGGGCTCAGATTCACAAGGCTGGGGTGTTTCACACAGGATGATGGCCTCAGATATACAGAAATTATGCATCTGCTGGCACAAGTTGATTGTGACTATCAAATTATCTGAATGTTACACAAGAAGAAACATCTTTTGGAACCAACCACTCTCCTGGTCAATGGAAATTATCAGACTTGAGCTTACTCTAGGAAATCTATAAAAACTTTGTACTCTCTTTGTTCTTTGAGAAGTTTGATCCTTCTCTTGATCAGTGTTGATGTCCTTCAGCTGAGGCCCGTTACTTGACTCCCTCATAAAGTCTTGTCTGTGCAGTGTGTGTGTATCAGTGCACGTTCCCACTGCTGGGAAAAGTACCTGAAACTTGTGACTTAAAGGAGATGATAGTTATTTGGTGTCCGGCGCCGCTCCCGACCCGCAGAAGACAGCACACAGACGATCAGATTCTGTAACGTGTTTTCTTTATTGGACACAGCACATACCCCACAGGAGTCCACTCTCTGTGGCTCCTTCCGGGCTTCTTCTTCCTCCAGCTTCCCGTTACAGCAACTTATATAAGGGCGGTTAGCAAATCACACTACACCACGTGGGCCTTCAGGATTGGTTTCAGGGTGCCGTAAGTAGGCACCTTTCTATATAAGGTATACACAGAGTCGGCAACAAGAACCAGAAAACAGGATATAGGCGCCATCTTGGTAACACGGTGGGAGGGGCTGATTCCAAGGAGACTAACAGCAAGCCATCACACCGGCTCCCAACAATTTGGCTCAGGGGTTCAGAGGATTCAGTCCACAATCAGCTGTCTTCAAGCAGGAATACCATGGTGGAAGAGTACCCTGGAGCACATATGCTTAGTTTGTGGCAGCTGAGGAGCAGGGAAGGTGAACAGAGGCAGAGAAGAAGGGACCAGGGACCAGATATAGACCCTAAGATCACACCTCCATGACCCACCCACACATCTAGAAGAGTGTCTTAATAATCCCCTAGGTGGCTCCCTAGCCAGACTGACAGTTAAATTCATCTGCCACAGCATGTGCTTGCAATATTCATTTTTGTCTCATTTCCATTGTTTCTGAGCCAAAGATCCCATCATGTGGCATCACATGCAGAACAAACTTGCCCAAGACCTCATGGTCTCATCCTATTTTGGAAGCTAGAACTCTAGTACCTTCTTAGCCACATAAGGTCTGTGTGGACACTGACTCCTTGGGTGTAGTTCCTCAGGAACAGCCCCTTGATATCCTTTGCATATCAAGACTTATGAACTAAAGAGACAAGTTTTTCCAGCTTGGTGGCACACTCCTTTAATCCCAAAACTCTTGAGAAGTTGAGGCAGGAGTTTTTAAGTTTAAACCCAGCCTGATCTTAGCAACATAGTGAGACCCTGTCTCAAAGTAGTAAAAGAAAATTAAAGGTCTGGCTATGTAGCTCAATGTAAAGGCCCTGGGTTCAACCTCCAGAACCACACACACAAACACGCAAAGAAGTGGGTGACCCAATTTCCTTGTGTTAGGGCACAGGGACAGGGAAAGTTTCATGTGTACACTTCACACTGGCCCCAAGAGAAGGGGCACACAAGCTTTCTTACCTGATTGCAGAAGGGAAGATGGAGGTTAGGCTTGAACCCTGGCTGTCAGTGGTCAAATCATGGTGTGCACCTGGTGTCCCTCCCCTGGAGTGGGCAAGACTGATGATTTGCTTTGAACCACAGAAAACCAAAAGTGATGAGCTGTCACTTTCGTGGTGTAAGATTTTTTTTGGAGGGTGGTGTAAGATTTTTGATCCCAATTTTGTAAAGGTACTTGGTACCTTAAAAAAAAAAAAGAAAAACCATGGCCACACTGGGAGCATTCCAATGGCAAGAACCCAGTGCAGCATCTAGGGTAGTGATGGCAAATTGTTTATAGAGCTTTCAAGATAACAAACTGCCAGCTGTGACACACATGCCATAGGTTTGCCATCACTACTCTAGGGACTCATAGGCTGACATCCAGTAGCCAGCAGGAAACAGGATTTCAGTCTACAAAACCTCAAGAAACCCAATTTTTCCAATGACCAGGTATCAGTGTGCTTAGACTACCGTAGCACCACAAAATACCACAAACAACAGACATGATTTTCTTGGTTCTGGAGGCAGGAAGTACATGATTGAGGTGCTGGACAATTAAGTTTCTGATGGGCGCTCTTTTTCTGTCTCCTTGTTGCCTACCCTTTCTTCTGTGCCCACCCAGAGACTCTGGTGTCTCTCCCTGTTTCAAGGGCCCCAGTCCCTAGCCCATTATGGCCCCACCTTTATGGCCTTATTGAGTTACCACCCTAAAGACGTAATCTTCTAATATAGTCACATTGGAGATTAGCTTGAACATTTAAACTGGCGGCAGGGGCACATGTTTCCTTCCATAATACAGCTACCTACACTAGGAAAAAATATTCCGAAGTATTTATCCAAGAGAAATGAAAACACACATTTGAAACAGGCCTTGCCCAAGAATAGTTATGCTAACTTTAATTATATTAACAAAAAAATCAAGAGGTAGCATTTAAATATCCATTCAACTAGAAGATAGGCACACCAATTGTAGTTTATTCATACAATGGAATACTGCTCAGGAGTATTTTCAAGAACTTCATGCTGGCAAGAGTATACACAACTTAAACTAAAAGGACTGAGACCACTAAAACTGAAACAAGGCCTCTTGTGAACCCCAACTTCCTCTGGGCCAGAATCATGCTGATGAAGCTACCCTTCACAAACTCAGAGGGTTTCTTATGGAAAAGAAAGGTCATTTCTTGTGGCAGAGTCACATGCTTTGAATGGACTCTCACAGGGCAGTAAAAAGCACTGGAGTGGGAGTCCATTCTTGGAGCACAGCCAGGCTCTACTCGAAGAACACAACCTATGTTTTTGAAGGCTTGAGGCGCTTCACAATATATGCCCTGCATGGATCATTATCATTAGCCAAAACTACTCTGCACTTTGCCTTCATCATTTTGAATGGGAGAACCATCTAGCTGTGTGGGTGTGTGGAGAGATACAGATAAAGTATCTTGTTAGTTCCAGGGTCTGGAACAAGGTAGGACGTCTGAGGATCCTCAGATACTTCTAGGCATGGTTTAATTCATTAGATCCTAAACTCAAGACTGACACCAGGATTGGATGACACTTTGAAGGGCCTGGAATGGGGTGAGCAAATTTTTGTTTGAGAAATATAGATGTTTTGAGGATCAAGGGACCAATTGTGGGAGATTGCAAATGCATATTCTACTTTGCAGTTGTTTGAAGAAAGAACTGGACCTATTGAACGTGGGAGGGCCAGATGATGTGCTTCAACCTATAGAAGTAACAAAAGCAATCACATGCCATTTCTGAGTTTAAGATTCCAAAGCAAGTTTTCATTTCCATACTCTTGAAAACTTCTTCTAATAGAAGGTCCTTAAAGAAAAAGGGCTCAGGCAAAGGAATGAATCCATGGCCTTACCAGGGAAGATGTGGTCTCAGAGTAAAAGTGAAACCAAAGGTGGGCCATGGAGCTCCTGAATTTAAATTGATTTATTTGGTAAAGGCCTTCAGTGATGTACATCTCAGACCTTCCTCATTAAATAGAACTTCTAAGGCTCTTAAATGCATTATTTTACAACAGCTCCAAACAGCAAAGGGCTTGTTTTTAAGAGATTCAGGGTTTGGACTTTGTCAAACCGTGTAACATCAATACACTTCATAGAAACCCCACAAATTATTAGAATGCTAGCAGATGGGACACCAGCTTAGACTAAAAGGTTCAAAATAGTATAAAATGCAGAGGCTCTTGAACCCCTGAGTGTGCAAGGAAAGCTATAGGCTGATAAAACTACTGAGTTACAAACACAAGACAGTTGCTCTGAAAAGGGAAGAATGACTCCAAGGAGCCCCTAAGGCAGGTTCGGAGCTGCAGAAAGTCCACCCAGGGAGCAACATACCTCCTGGTTGGTTCTGGTGACGCGGTAAGTCGGGACTCAGCTGCCGTGAGCAAAACCTGCTTTATGCCTCTCTCTCACACTTCAAGTGGGACTGTCTACTGTGGCCACCCAATCCCCACCTCACAATTTGGTCTTCTGTAATTTGCCTTTTTTCTTTTTTCCTTCTGTGGTTCTTGGGATTGAACCCAGGATCTTCACCCAGAGCTACAATCCCAGCCTTTAAAAAAAAATTATTTTCTTGAGACAAGGTCTAAATCCTCAAGGTGCCCAGGCTGGGCTCAATTTGTGATCTCTTGCCTGTCCTCCAGAACAGTTGGTATTACAGGACATTGCCACCACACCCAGTTCCATTTCCTTTTTTCTCAAGCCATTTCTTAACCAGACTGGTGCTCCAGTCGAAATAGTACATGATAGAAGTATTCATTTCTGTAAGTTTCCAACCGGGCCTGACTCTGCCCCAGCCTGCTTGCCCGCAGAAGTAGTACTTTGGGCAGCTCAGCACCTGAGGCTGTCATTGGCAAACACAGGAAAGGAGATAAAATAGGACATGGAATATTGCAGGTCCTGGAGACATCTGGAGACACCTGAAAATTTACATGGGACACTTCAAATGACTCTACCCACTGAGATGTAAGATTGCCAGAAAACTTTAATCACAGATGTTCATTGAGATCTTTCTGCCTAATGTCCCCTGCCTTCTTTCGATCTATAAAAGCGGCACATTTCTCTTTGTTCAGGAAATTGGTCTTACTTCCTGCCTGAACCTAGGACAGTAAATTCCATGCCACGTTGCCTTTACACAAGCCTGGTGGTCTCTGCTGCTTATATGTTACAATTTCCTCATGTCCTCCTGCCGTCTTTATGGCATGATGAGTCTTAACATTCAACCAGCTCAGTGAATCAATCCTGAATTAACCAGGTGGACACAGCACACAGGAACACCAGGACCACACGACCACATCAACATCTGCCATACTTCTTTTGCTTTATAGCTCCCCATAGGTCTATTTTGCTGAAACGTTCTGTGTACCTGAAAATAGTATGCACTCTTTTACTAGTGGTATAATTGATAGATACAATATCGTGCACTATACTAACATAGTACACATAATATTGGTTAGTCAAGTTGAATCTGTATCATCTTTTTTTAAGTTATGTGAGCAGTGTGTAAAATTTTCTTCTCTATGTAGGTTGCTTCTCCTTTGTTATATTTTTGAACTTTTAATTTACGTATTTTGAAGCTCTATTACAGATACAAGATTTAGCACTGCTATATTTATTGGTTGTACTATGAAATAAAGCTCTTTAGTGATACTATTTAACCATAGCTCTTTAAAATATTGGTAGTGTTGTGAGGTAGTCCTCCCTATCCTTTTGCATCAAATTGTTTATGTCTAGTTAAATCTAAAAAAAGTATTTAAAAGATGGCATATTTGACTTTTACATTTAATACTATTATACATAAACTTGGGTTTACTTCTGTCTTTGCTGTTTTTCATTCGTCTCATTGTTTCCTTTTCCTTTACCACCTTTTCTATCAATTTTTTTCTATTTTGCTTCCATTACTGTATTTTGTGAGATTAATACGCACTCTTGACCTAGCTGAAGTTTTCCCACTTTCTAATAAAGATGCAACGTGTGACGGTTCAATTCCTCTTATTCTCCTTGCTCTTTGGGCTTTTGTTGGCATGTAGTTTATCTCTACACATTATAAGCCTCGTATCACCAGGAAAAAATCTTAAAAATGTATTTATCCACTTATTTATACTTTCTGGCCCTCTTTTTCTTTCCTGCAGTTATGGGATTCCTTTAATCTGTCCCGAAGTACTTCTTTTTACATCTTTTGTGCGGGTTTGCTTTTGTCAGATTTTATCTGAAAACGAACTTAACCTTTACTTCCTTTGTAACAGGTACTTCAGCTGGGTTTAGCAGATTACTTTTTAGCACTTTAAGGACGCCTTTTCATTGTCATAGCCTTACATTACTGTTGGTGTTTTTGGGTAATGAGTCTTTCCCTTTTGATGCTTTTCAGATTTTCTTATTAACTACTGATTTTCACTTTTACTGTGATATGACTGCAGTTTTCTGTTTATATTCTGGCTTGATTTTACTAAACTTGGCAATTTTCACTATCAATATTGCTTTTACTTTAACCTCAGCTCTTTGTATTAGTAATATAAAGGGCATAACACCCTCTTATGCCCTGTTTTTTTCAGTTCTTTTTTGTGTGCTACAGTTTGGATAAATCCCTTATATCTGTCTGGGGTTCTTTGTTCCTATCTTTGCTGCATGCATCCACTCTGCCATGTGTTGGTCATTTCTGGTGTTATAGTATTTCAGTTGAGCTTGCCTGTTTAGTTTTAAATGTCCTTATTTTCTGTTACTTTCTCATTTTATGTCTGTTTTGCCCACCTTTCCCTTAGAAACTGAACATACCGATTTTTATTAATGCCCTGTCCGCCAGGTCCCGAATCTGTAACATCTGTATTTCCACTTGAACTTTCGTCGTGGTCAAACCAAGCTTATGGTTTACTTTTCCCCCTCTTCACACATCCCATATCAGTTTTACTGTATGTTGCATTTATGCCTAATGTCGCCTACCCAGGAGGGTCCCTCTCCCTCTCCTCATTAGTCGAGCTGATGGGGGATGGGCTGGAGATGCTGAGTTGGTTTATGCAGTCTATTCCACTTTGAGCTCATCCATTTGCGCCTGAACTTCTGAGAACCACCAACATGACCGTGCCCCAGCCTCTGTCAGCCTTGGGAGCTCTGGCTCAACTGTAGCTTCTCTTCAGACAGGGTTCCTACGAAACCCAGACAAGGTCTTCCGGAGGCTGCGGCCCTGTGTACGCACACGCGGCGCGGCGCGAGGTCCTGCGAGCTCACCGCCACTGGGGCCCGGACTTCATGCGTTTGCCTGTACGCTGCGAGGCCCTGGCTTTGTCACAGGCCCTTCTCCAGGCCACTGCGCAGGCGCGCTGCGTCTCTGGGGCCGCTGGGGTCCTCGGGCACAGTTGTGCACAGCTACTCGCGAGCTGCGGTCTTCTGAAAGCAGGAGCCACCTTCACAGGCCGGCGCGCGGCGGGACATGGCGAGAACGCGCGGAGCCTCCGTGTTTCTCAAAAGCCCCTGTCCAGTCCACTGAGATTATTCCCAATGGCCGGTGCGCGAGCACCAGAAACAACGCCTGCTCCTGTAAGTCAGAGGTCACGCGAAAAGGCCCACCAAGAACTCCAGCCACTGCCGCACATCCTCGCGCGGACCTGGAGATGTAGCGGAGAAGTGCTCTTGCGCAGAGCACTACGCCGGAATGAGAGCCCCGCGCCGCCCTGTGGACCCTAAGCGGCGGTGCTGCTTCTCCAGAGCGTGAGGTACGTGCGGACTGCGCCTGCGCGGGACCTCGAGCCCTGGGCGGGACCCACTCCTCAGTTCGTGCCCGCTGCGCTTGCGCGGGTGGAGGGCGGTGGCACAGGCGCGGAGTGGGGACTGAATTCCCTTACGTGGTATAGACGCATAATTCAGCGGAGAGACGAGGCCAAGGTAGGTTTTCTGATGGGCAGCTCAGGCAGCTGTAAAGCAGGTGAGGTAGGATATCCTAAGTGAGCGGCCCTCGCTTTGCGTATGGTTGCTGGTGGACCGATGCCTCCCGATAGTTTTCGAGACCTCCACGAACCCCCTCCCCAGTGTGGGCTCCAAGCCCTGGGCCCGAGCGAGCCCCGCCCCGCCCTCTTCCCGGGACCCGCCATCTGCCCGAAGTCCCTTCCCCGGCCGCACCCGCGGGAGGCCTTTAAATCGGAGCCACGCCCTCCCGACCCTTGCCCAGACTGTTCTAGAGTTCTCTCTACTCCCCTGCTGCCTCAGCCAATCCTGGCCCAGACTTTCCCGTGAAAATGTATATAAATTCATATCAGCCTTGATTTAGATGTGAAACACAATTTCAAACAAATAATTGTTTGTAATTGAAAAATACACGCATCCTAGAGTGCCCTTAGAAAATGAGGTTGAGCGGGGGAAAGGGCCTGGGCGAGCAGGCCACAGTTTTGCGGGTGGAAACCCTGCTAGGGCCAGGCAGAGGACTTCCAAGTGGAGTTAAAGCTGTCAAAGCCGGGCGTGGTGGTGCATGCCTGTAACCCCAGCACTCGGGAGGCTGAGGCAGGAGGATCATCTCGAGTTTGAAATCAGCCTGGGCTCTAAAGTGAGCTCAAGGCCAGCCTAGACTGCATAGTGAGACCCTGTCTCAAAAAAACAAACAAACAAACAAACAAAAAAAACCTGTCAGAGTTCCAGAGAGAGAATGGGCTTGGATTTGTTCTCACAAATCAGCATGGTGATCTAACAGAAACTAACAAACTGTGGAATAAGATTAGCACCATGCAGGAGGTAGAGAAAGCACAAATTAAAGTTTACATAATTTTTAAATGCTTTTAATTGTCTCTAAAGATTCGTAATGATAAATTCCATTTCTGTACTATTGACACATTTTTTTGATAGAGGACCTTTATCAGTGGACTTACAGGTGAACTGAATTTAGTTATCAAGCAGTATAACATGAACTTTATGTTTTTCTCCCTCTCTTTCAAAGTAGAGATGGACAGGAAAATGAAATAATAAAAGCATCAGTTATGAGGCAGTGCTTAAGTGAACTATGGCAACACCGGCTGACTGTCCCCAAAGTGAATTGCAGGTAACTGTGGTTCTGGTCTGTAAGAACCTGTGCTTCAGGGACATGAACAGTACAGAGTGCTGTGCATTGGCTCACAAGTGTGGTGGAAGAATGTTTCTTGTCCCTTGGAAGGTGGCTGCCAACAGTATAATGCTTACATTTAAAGGGGGAAGTGGAGTGGATATGAGTCTTCAACATTCTGAATTGATGTAAGTACTTCCAGGGAAATGCTTATCATGCCTCCAGTGGCACAGTCCTCCAGAGCTCCACATTCGAGGCCTCAGCTAGTTCGGGAGTGTTTAGTGAAGTTGCAGTCAAGGGACTGGTAGTGCTGAAGGTAAGCTTGCCATCAGAGGAGAGCCATTTTCGTGTTATTTCTTTGCCTTCTGTACATGTAGAGTTTCATTCAAGTTAGCGGTAATTTAAAGACTGTTGATTATATGCAATTAAATGAATATACTGTAATATCAGTTTTAGTATTTTCTTCGAATAGTTTTACCATCTTTGCGTTTTTATATGTAGGAATTTTGTGTATATGTGGCTTACTTTGTTGGTCTTTTTTTTTTTTTTTTTTTTTTTTTTTTTTTTTTTTTTTTTTTTTTTTTTTTTTTTTTTTTTTTTTGTCTTTTTGAGATAGGGTTTCACTGAACTCAGGCTGGCTTCGAACTCACTTTGTAACCCCGGCTGGCCTCAAACTTGCATTGGAGTGCTGAGTGC
The DNA here is from genome assembly GCA_004027595.1 of Dinomys branickii. Classification (NCBI taxonomy): domain Eukaryota; kingdom Metazoa; phylum Chordata; class Mammalia; order Rodentia; family Dinomyidae; genus Dinomys; species Dinomys branickii. The sequence goes on along the minus strand of PVLD010015551.1, from coordinate 37,768 downwards.
TTGGGTTAAGGTGTATGCCACCGTGCCCAGCAAGTCTGTTTCTTAGAATTAGTCATAAAAATGTTTTAATTCCATGAAGTCCTATTTTTTGGGGGGAGAATTTATTTATGTGAATATTGAAGAATAGCATTGCAAACATGTAGTACAGTACACACTGTGTAGAGTTGTTAACATTTTTCATACTTGCCTCAGAACATACACAGAGGAAATAATGATATTGTAAATGAAAGTTTCTTCCCTATACCCAGATTTCTTACTCTTTCTCCAGAGGAAAATGTTGCTGTGAATTAGGGAGTGATGTGTGTACCTCTGCAATATTTTTTTATGGTTTAATGCCACCTCAAACAATTCATGATACTGTTTTGTGGGTGCTTTTTAAAGTTGGGGTAAGTAGTATCATGCTCACTGTCACCTGTAATTTCCCTTTTCTTATAACTTTACTCTGGGGTATTTGACCTTGTTAGTGTGTCGTGCTACTTCAGCCTCAATACTTACGAGATCTTGTCAGTGATCCTTGGGTGAGCACACTGCATTCACAGGTATGAATGCAGGTTCATTGCATGTTCTTCGTATGAACACTTTACTTTCATAGATGCGTATGCAGGCCTGTCGTGTTCTTCCCCTTGCACAGAAGGTTGTGTCCTGTTTTGTCTGTTCCCTTTCTGTTGGACACTTCACATATTTCCAGGTTTCCCCACCTCGCAGTGCTGTGCGGCAACAGCCTTCGTCCATCGTGCTCCGGTGATGGCATCGCCATTGTAAGGAATTGGATGCAGTCATTTTCACTGGGGAAGGATCAGTTGTTCCCCCAAGCAACCACCCTGGTTCACAGGTCTCCTGGAGCTCAGTAGTGCTGATACTTGACAGCATCAGATTCTTTAATTTTGGGTACTTAGAGGGTTTAGAAATGGTATTTTTTAAATTTCCCTGATTCGTTGTGAATCTTGGTAGTTTTAATCATCCTGTTAATGCACTCTTTACTACAGAAGAAAAATCTGATGATATTGGTGATTTTTGTGTTAGTATTTTTTTAACCATTAGTCTTTTTAGGGTTCTATTATATCTTTTGAAAGAACCCGTATTGTCTGTTGAATTTCTCTACTCTGTTTTCTCTTATTGATTTCTACTTTATCTTTTTTTTTCTATTCTTTTTTGGTTTCATTTTCTCTTTTTGTAACATTTTGAGATGGAAGCCTGGATAATTGATTTTAAACCTTTATTCTCTAATTTTCTTCTTTAAAGGTAGAATTTACTCTTTGATCACTGCTATATTTTACTTCACACATTTAAATACACTTTTATTATTGTTCTATTAGGGTATTTTTAAATATACAGTATCATGATAGAAGTTTCTAGAGTGTTTAGAAGTGTTTTCATTCCAAACATTTGGGAAAATTTACCAATCAGTTTTGTTATTTAATTTTGGTATGATTTTACTTAGCTAGAGAATATGACAAATGTTATAACTTTAGTTCTTTGAAATTTATTCTGGGTTGCTTTATGACCTGTTGCGTGAGCTTTTTGACCATGGGCTATTCTAGTGACTTTTTTTTTTTTTTAAATAAAAGTACAAAAACATATTGACAGACACCAATTAGCATAAAAAATAGCTAGTGACTATTTTATGTACAGTTCAAAGACTATCCTGCAGTTGTTGGATGTAGTGTTCTGTAAATGTCATTAAGGCCATGTGGGTTATTAATATTCAGATCTCTATCATAGCCGAATGCAGTTTTGCATACCTATAGATTCTAGCTACTGTGGTGTAAGGATTGCTTGGGGCTAGGAGTTTTGAGTAGCAAACTCATCTTTATTAATCTCTGTATCTTTTCTGATATTTTTGTTCACTTGTTCTATTAATTATTGAGAGATATTTTAAAAAGTCTTCTATGACTGTGGATTTGTTTGCTTTTCCTTCTGGCTTTGTGACTTTGTTTTGTATATTTTGAGTCCCTGTTACTGGGTTAGTTTATTTAGAATTTTATTTCTTAGAATAATTGATTTTTTAGTTTTATGAAGTATGTCTCTTCTCTATTAATGCTTTGTGCCTTGCATATGCTTTTGCAAATGTTCACTTTGCTGTACCAGTTTTCTTACGGCTAGTGCTTACATGATGTGTACAATTAGATACACATTTCCTTGGCTTATCTTAGGTTCTTGTACTGAAAGCATTTCTCTTGTAAAAAAAAAAACTAGCTGAGTCTAGCTCTTGGGTCTTTTTTCCTCCTGTAAAATGATTTCTGCCCTTCAATAGGAATATTTTAGTCCATTAACATTTAGTGATCATTTTAATGATCTGGGCATGGTGGCACATGCCTGTAATCCCAGCATTCGGGAGCCTGAGGCAGGCAGATCGTTGTGAGTTTGAGACCAGCCTGGGCTACAAAGTAAGCTCAAGTCCAGCCTGAGCTGCGTAGTGGGACATTGTCTTAAAAAGACAAAAACAAAAACATTTAGTGTAATGACTGATAGAATTTAAGTCTTATTTTCTATTTGTCAGAGTTCTGCTTTGTATGTTTCTCCTTTCCTACCCTCTTTTGGATTAATAAAGTATTTTCTATAATTCTATGTTACCTCCTTTATTGGCTTGTTACCTGTACCTTTTTATATATTATTTTAGTGGCTTCCAAAGAAACTGCAGTATGCATTATTTTTTTTCATGTTCTTTTGCGCTTTACAATGTAAAAGTCTTACAAGTTCCATTTTCTAGCACCTATATTTAATTCTACATATTACAGGTCCTAGATTAGATGGTCGTTGTTGCTGTATACTGTCAAAAGCCGTATTTTAAGTAAAGTCTTACAGTCTCTTCTATTTCTCCACATACTTACGCCGTGAAGGCCTTTCTGCTTTTCCTGATTCTTAGTTTTCTGTAGGCTCATTTCCTTTCATCATGAGCAGCTTATTTCTGTAGGTAGTTGTGGGCTTATTGATCATGTAGTGTCAGCCTTGGTGTAAGTGAAAATGATTTTGACTTTGGTTTTAAGGTATATCTTGGCTTGATGTAGAGTTTTAGGTTTGAATTTCTTTCTTTCCAATACTTAGAGTGTGTCATTTCATCATCTTTTGGCTCCATTGTTTCCCATGAGAAGTCACCACTATCTTGTTCTGTTAATTGCAGTGAACTCTTTTTTTTCTCTCCACTGGCTACATTCATGATTTTTTTTAGCTACATTCATGATTTTTTCATTTTTTTCAACAATTGTCTTTGTACTCATCCTGAATCTGAAGTGATATTTTTGTTAATTTTATAAAAATTTCTACCATTATTTTTCGATTGTTTTTTTCTGCCTCTTTTTTGGGAGGACTGTGCTTGCATATGTTACATTTTTTGCTAGTTTTACATATCTCATCCGTTGTCTCATGTTTTTCATCTTTTTTAAGTATGTGTGCGTGCACTTCAATGTGGCTATGTAATTCTTTTTGACTTTGACTTTACTTATTATTGAAAAATACAATAGCAATATATGTGGAGAAACATTTGCTCAAAATTACAAATAAGATATATTATGTAAAAAATTCTTGCAATCTGATAAGCAGGAAACAAATAGCCAAATAAAATAGTGGGCAAACTGAATAAAGAGGCCATTTATAGCAGAGCAGATTTAAGCAACCAAAAATCACGAAAAAAATGTGACCAAATAAATGAAATCAATACTATACCTGTTACTGCCAGATATTAAGAGACAGTAATGATGCCTGTTTGTACTAGTTGTTCAGCTAGTACTGTGTTCTGCTGGTGAAGTAGGGACACCCTATACATGAAGGTTCTGACACGTTTGAATCATTGTTTATCCTTCGGGCTGCCCAGTCTCTCCCATGGGGAAAAAATGTCTTTACACTGGTAAGCGTGAGGTCCTGAGTTTGATTCCCAGTACTAAGAGAAAGAAAAGTCTTTACATAGGGATACTTGTGCAGACTTTGTGTTGTTGTTTTAGCATGATATTTGGTGATAGGAAATGGTATCATATGAAAATCAATAAAAGATGGTTGATAAATCTATCAGAATTAAATATTCTGTACTCATTGAAAATATCAGAGTTTCCCACAAAGATATTGTATAAGAAAAGCAAAATACAATGAAAGAGTCTGAGATCTTTACCAAAAAAGCTATGTGAAAAGGAATAAAAACTCGCTTTGCCCGTGAGTGTGTGTGTGTGTGTGTGTGTGTGTGTGTGTGTGTGTGTGTGTTTGCAGGCATACAGGTGTCGGTGGTGAGCACAGAGCAGGTGTGTGAGGGAGGTGGGAGGGGAGTGGTGAACTGCAATAGGGAGAATATGAAGGACACAGTGGGCTATTAGCAAAATGCAAATATGGCCAGTACTTTCAAAACCATGCAACATGCTTGACTGTACTAATAATCAAAGAAAGGCAAGTGGGAGTAATAAAAAAGTAATTTTTACCCAGGGAATTGGTGAAGATGAAGGTGATCAATATCTGTTGTTGATCAGGGTGCAGGAAATTGGCAGTTGCCTCTTATATGATCAAATTCTCCTCCTCCCAAGGAAGTGAGGAACCCTGCCCTTTTGGAGGCATTTGGTGGTAGAATCAAAAATCACGAAGGGCTAGAGTCTTGATCTATCATCTTTACACTCCGGAATTTATTCTAAGAAAGTTGTCAGGTATAGGCAGTGTGATTTATGTTTAAGAAAGTTGACCTAAGTGTAATTATAGAAAGAAAACTAAAAGTACAACTGTACAAAACTAAGATGATGTAAGTTATGGTAGTTCATAGATTAGAATACTACATCAATATCAAAAAATGTATTGATTGAAGCTGGATGTGGTGATGCATGCTCATAATCCCATCATTCTGGAAGGTAGGAGGGTTGAAAATTCCAGCCCAGGCAATTTAGCAAGACCTTGTCACAAAATTAAAAAAAAAAGTTAGAAAGGGTGGTGATGTATTTCAGTATGAAGGCCTTGGGTTCAACCCACAGTACAAGTGGTACCTTGATTCATGAATTCAATTCTCTATACGATTCTGGTCACAATCTGAACCGGATGAGAAGCAAATCAAATTTCTCCATAAGGTCAACATTGATCCTAACCACTGAATTGGAATTAGTTCTCGTCCAAATTAGCTTACCAGAATCGTGAAAGAATTAAGTTTGTGAACTGAGGTGCCACTGTATGTATATGTTTAGAAGCATATTGAATGTCAGGGAAAATACTAAGAATTAGGAAGTGAGAAACATCATAAAGCAACTGATTCCAGCAAGTGCTCTGTGCAAGTGCTAATGTGCACTGTCTTCAGTCTGGAAGGATAAATACTGATGTGTTAACTGTCATCTCTGAGTCCAGGATGAGGTTACAGTATTTTTTTGTTTTCTTTTGTGTTCTCACACATTTCCTAAAGTGGGCAGAAATTACTTTTATTTTTAGGAGTGCTTGTTAAAGGTACATCAATTGGGACAGGTTGCTCTGTTGAGCTGGGATGAGTGGCTTGGGGCTCTGCCACCTCCAGGGCTGTGTTGCAGGCCTGTGGATGCTGATGGAAGGTGGCAGAGGACAGGGTTCCTCCAGATCTGGCAGCATGGGTCCCAGTGGGGCAGCCTGGGCTCCACAGATATTTATGGCAGTTTTATGCCAGGTCACAATGCCCCTCATAGGCCTTTGGCTGTGCCCAACAGCTCTATCCTAGGGAGAAGAGGTCTCTGGAACCCAAACCCATTTAGTTCTTTTTTTTTCTTGTGTGCTCTTTCACTTTTAGGAAGCAGTGCCCGGGGTCCTAGGCCCCTTTTCTTGCTGCTTCTGTTGCCATTCTCTTTAGGTTGCAAATCATCGTATATCGTGATGTAAGGTGGAGTGAAGGTGACAGCCTCAGTTATGCTAGTAAAGATGACCTGAGGGATTTGCCTAATAAATCCTTAGTCATAGGAATCTTTCTTTGAATCCATCCTGATCCCCTGTACGAAAAGAAGGAGCTCCATGGTACTGTCCTTGTGTCTCTGTGGCAGGAGCAGGAAGAGGAGCCCATGGGGTTTGGTGAGGCCCAGCTCCTGCAGGAGACTGTACAGCAACAGCCAGAGGAATTTGTGGCCATCGCAGACTATGCTGCCACTGATGAGACCCAGGTAGCTGTGCAACACGTGTGATGTAGGGATTTCAACATATGTGGTAGTAAAACTAGATGTGAATTTTGCAGTGTCATACTGAAATTAAAGAAGTGTGGGACATTTAAAGCCATGCAGATCTGTGCATGTCCTTTGCTTCCCAGCTTCACAGATTTGACCTAGTAGGGTGTAAGCATAGCTGGGTGAGGAGTGGGGCCCTTGACCCACCCAGGGAGAAGCCCCTGCTCCACTGCTGCTTGGAAATCACACTATAGAACCAACTGTTACAGAGAAGCTCTGCAAAGCATCTGTTTGGACTTTGCTTTCTTTACTTTGTAACTGTGAGCCTCCCTGTAACTTGAGTGTGCAACAGCATAACTGTATAATGAAAGGCTGTTGAGAAATTCTGCCCAAAACGATTTGAAAATGTTTACCCTTCCTTGCTGCCTGTCTCCCCTTACCCTGATTCTCTTTCTCACTTGTACTGAGGTTTGAACCAGTGGCTTTCCCACTGAACTATGTCCCAGTACTTTTTTAACTTTTTATTTTAGGACAGTGCTTGATAAGTTGCCCAGGTTGGGCTCAAACTTGTGATCCTCTTTTTCCTCGACAACCCAGAATGCTGGGATTATAAGTGTGTGCTACCATGACCAGCTTGTTTTTTCTTTTAAAGAAAGTAGGAATTAAGATGTATCATTTATTCAGATAGATGCTCCACAGAACATCTAATTCCTACTATGACTTTCATAATTTGTCAGTTTCTGGAATTACCTATGGACCCTATTTGAAGTCCCCGATTTATTCCCTACTGACAGGAATTTATCTCCCAGTCACCACTGAGATGAAGTTACTGGCTTCTCTATTGGATTTTAATGTCTGTTTGCTTCTGATTGTTTTTCAGCTCAGTTTTTTGAGGGGAGAAAAAATTCTTATCCTGAGACAAACCACAGCTGACTGGTGGTGGGGTGAGCGGGCCGGCTGCTGTGGGTACATCCCAGCGAACCACATGGGGAGACAGGTGGAAGAGTATGACCCTGAGGACACGTGGCAGGATGAGGAGTACTTCGGCAGCTACGGGACTCTGGTATGACCTTCTAGATTCCCAGATCAGCTGGGTTGGTGGCAGATTCTTCTCTTTAGTTTTAGGCTCTAGATTTTCAAAAAGAATTTCTGGCCTGATTCTTGTGATTATTTAGAATGAGTGACAAACTTCCTGGTTGGCTCAGCAGGCCATAAGGTCTCTGTTGCAGCTGCTCAGTCTGCCATGGTGATGTGAAGGCAGCTGTGTACATGTGACCTGAACATGCTTATACTCCAATAAAGCATTATTTAGGGATACTGAAATCTGAATTTCATATGACTTTCATATGACTTTCATATGTCACAAAATTTTTTTGTTTTGATTAAGACACACGCAAATGCAGCAGCCTTTCTTAGTTTGGAGGTATACAAAAGCAAGTAGTAGTGGACTTGACCCGAGAGGTGCTGTTTGCTGACCTGGTTTAGAGATACTACTTGAGTAAGGGATTATGAACTTCTGTCAGTGTTTAAAAGAAGTAATACATTTTACTTTAAAATTGAAGTACAAAAAATTATATAAGTCAGTGATACCTATAAATAGCCAACTTACTGATCTTTTTACTTTCCTGCTATAGAGAAAGGCCCATGTCTTATGGCTCAGGCAACAACACCCATTTAAAGCTATAGACATAAACAGCTACTTGTGGGGTGGATGTTACAGAAGGAGTTGAGTGAGTGGAGGAAGGAGGCACAAGTAACATTCGATTCAATTACATAAAGGTGTGAGTGTGGCCAGGTGGTGACAGTGGGAGCAGGGGTCTGTGCCTGAAACTGGGTGGCCGTTCTTATTGCAGGGAGGGTCTGTGATCACATGCTGTGCAGGCAGATTTGCTGTGCAGCATCCTATCGGTCACACTCAGAGTTTGTTTGGTAAACTATTTGATAATCTGTGCCAGTATTTTTAATTCACATTTTTGTACATGTGCTGTATTTCTGAACTAAAAGTTACAATTAAAAGCCACTTAGTAATCTATGTACATGGTTAGAACTTTCAGCCTAAATCAGCCTCCCTGGCCTGCATCCTGGCACAAAGACAGCTGCTGCTTACAGATTTCTTTCAGTAAAGGTTAGGGACACTTTCTGGCACAACTGTTAAAATTCTGAACAATGAAATACTTAAAGTATTCTGTGATTTATTTGTGATAAAGCAGAAGATGATATTCTGCCTTAGGCTCTCCCACAAATACCTGCTAATTGAAACCTGGTAGTTGGGCGGGTGCCACATTTATCTTACATTTCAAGCATCTCCTCTGGCACCTCTCTCCTATTGTATTGACCCACTTATTTTTCTGCTGTTCTTTTCATCACAGTAACTATGTAAGTCTGAGAGCTAGCTCAACAGCTGTTCTATTTTTAGCATTTTCCCAGTAGCCTTGGCATTTACTGTTTTGAAAAGATACCCTCATTTTGTGCCCCCCCCCATGCCAGGTTGGCTGGAGCTCTAGTTGGAGCTGCATGGATTATGAGTAGCGTTTTGGGAGGTATGAATCTCTGTGATGTCCACTCCCCATCTTTGCTCGGGCCTTGTTTAATATCAGAGTTTTAAGGTTTTTATTGTATACAGCATTCTACTTTTCCTGTTAAATTCATCTCTGGACATTTTGGGCTAGTTACTACTGTTCTGAACATTTGTTGATGTGCCCTGTCCACTTCAGTCGGTTACTGAGGAGGGTGTCAGACTCTACCTGTAACTGACTGTTTCTTGCATTTCTGTTGGTTTTTGCTGCTTATATTTTTACGCTCTGTTATCAGGCACAGAAGTATTTAGAGTTATGATGTCCTTTTGATGAATTGGTTCCTGTGTTGTTGTCACCTGGGAACATGCCTTGCCCTGAAATATCTTTTGCTTGATGTCAGTGCAGCTGCTCCAGCTCTCCTCCCATGGTGTGAGTGTGGCATGCTTTCCCATCCTGTGTTTCACCATCTGTACTTACATGTAAAGGGGACGCTTTTGGCAGATTAGTGGGCTTGACTTTCCTCTCCATCAGCCTCCTGCCTCCTGCCCCTTTGTTTTTATTCTGCTGTGGTGTCTTTGTGAGGAGCTGCAAGAGTCCTCATCCAGACTCCTGTGTGTCCCAGAAAGGTCTCCTGGGCTCTGCTGGCTGCTTATCTCCCTCTAGTGGTGCTTCTTCTGTAGCTGGGTCTTGCAGCCGAGGATGGTGGGGAGCGTTGTGTCCTTGCGGTAGCCAGGGGCTCTACCAGCATCCTAAGAGGGCCTTTCTCTGTCTTCCTGGGGCCCAGGTGCTTTCCTTTCTCAACCTTGCAGCATGGGCCAGCCAGGTTTGTTACCTCCATGGAAGCTGTAATTTCCACCCTCCTCAGGCAATCAAGGGGCAAACTTATGTGTGAAGAGGAACTCATTGGACCTCCCTGACAGCTCTCCTGTGACGTGCTCAGTGTTCTCTTTTGATAGATACGTGGTAAGGATGCAACCTCCCACTGACTATGGGGGAGATGTCTGCTCCTCCGTCTGGAGTGGTCCCCACTGCTCCCTTGGCTCCAGGGGAGATGTAGGGAGAAGTTGCAGGTGGTACTGGCCTGCACTGGGAGGATTCCAGAAACTTGTTTCATTCCTTTACTGCCCACTGTGGCCTCACAGTGATGCTCAGTGTGTTTCCTCTAGAAACTTCACTTGGAAATGTTGGCAGACCAGCCACGGACAACAAAGTACCATAGTGTCATCCTGCAGAACAAGGAATCCCTGAAGGACAAAGTCATCCTGGACGTTGGCTGTGGTACTGGCATCATCAGCCTGTTCTGTGCACACCATGCACGGCCCAAGGCGGTGAGTTGGGTACAAAGTGGCACCCCAGGTGGCATTTGGGTCTGATAGGCGCTGTCACCAGGTTGGCTGTAGGATGACTAACGGTCCTGCTGTGTCCTTGCGAGCGAGGCTTACGTCAGGCAGATGGATGTGTAGGTCATGGCCCGTTAGGCGCGGCATGGGATGGGATGGGTGTGACTGAGTAAGGTGCACTGTGGGATGTGTTGTTTTGAGCTGCTGCTTCAATTAGATAGAAGGACGTACGTCCTGGAGTCAGTGTTGTGCCTCCCTATCCTCCCTTCGTGGCTCCTCCCTACAGAGCCTGACGCAGTATACGAGATGCTGGCTTCATGATGGAAACTGCTGAGAATTTGCTGGCGGGACCAGCCCCAGCGGGTGGTGTAATTGCCCCTAAGGCCACTGTGTTCTCAGACTGGCTGCTCTCCAGACAATGGTCAGATTTGCTGAGTGCAGGAGCAGCTGAGTGGGTGGTGGTTTTGTTACCTGCACAGTAGGTGGGTGGCAGCATTAGCAACTACATTTTTTCTGGGCATCACCTGAGGGGGTGAGCTGTGGGCATTGGTCTGCACCACCCACTATTGTCCAGCACTGTGCAACTTTCTGGGCTGTGATCCAGTAGGAGGGTAGAAGATGTGGGCCACTGCATGGGGTCAACTGCTGAGCATGTTGCTGCTGCAGGTATATGCTGTGGAGGCCAGTGAGATGGCACAGCACACGGGCCAGCTGGTCCTGCAGAACGGCTTTGCCGACACCATCACTGTGTTCCAGCAGAAGGTGGAGGACGTGGTACTGCCTGAGAAAGTAGACGTGCTGGTGTCTGAGTGGATGGGGACCTGCTTGCTGGTAAGGGCCTGTGCTGGCCAGGGGCAGTGGGGTTTTGGAGCTTCTGGAACTAGGTATTCTGGCCCACCTCGGGGATCTTCAGAAATCATGATTAGCTTTGATTTTTTTCCTAAGGTGAGGCATACTTGATTTCTTCTATGAACTCTGGGTTAGTGTCTTGGATTTTTAACTGATTGAAAAAAAATACCTGTATAGGAAACTAAGTTGAAGTTAATGTCACTTTCTTGTGAGTTGTAGACACTGCCTTGCCTCGGGGCTTACAGTGGTCCAGAACTCACAGTGAAGTGGTTTCTCTAGTTAGATCAGCAGTCTTTGGCTCCTGGCTCCTCTTTAGGCTTCCCTGTGGTGCTTGAAAGCTCTAGTTAGTAGCTGTGAGATCTGGTGCTTGGCCTTGCAAGCCACCCACCCTGGTCTTCCTGGTGCATCAACTGGAGTGTCTTGGTTATTTTCTAACACACTGCACACTCCCTTGCTGTTCACACTGCCAGCTTGGAAGAGAGTGACAGGTGGGTGAGAGCTCAGGATTCCATTTAGGGAGATGGGTGTTGTCAGCCAGAGACAGAGGTAATACAGGGAATTAGCTGGGAGAAAACAGATCTTTCACACCACAACCTGATTAAACTTCACATGGGTAAAGAGCTGTTTGTTTAAAAGGAAGGAAGTACAAAACTACTAAAAGTTTTTCTGATGTTAGGGTAAGAAAGATTGTTTGAAGAACAAAGCAAAAACTAAAAATACTTGATGAAAAATTACCATTTATACATTAATAAATTATCATCAGGTGAGTGAAACTATTCCATTATATAAGAATTGCAGTTTATGTGATACAAAGAGCTCCAGCAAGGCATGAAGACAAGCAAGAGGTGAGTGCCCCACAGGCAGTGGGGAGAGGTTGGGAAGGGCAATGAATGACCCCAGAGAACTGCAGAATACAGAAATAAGAGCCTCATGTAGTCATGAGAGAATAAGTTAAGTATTTCTGCCTTGAGGAGTTGCTGGGCAGTCATCTAACCAGTACTATTGAGTTTTTGGCAAGATGTGCACCATTATGCACATTTTGGGGTAGTGTAAACTGATACAGCTTTTTGAGGTAAAATAGGGCAGAACATGTCAAAAAGCATTAAAAATGTTTAGTATATATGCTGCCAAAGTGAGCACCACAAAAATGTTAAAATTTTTAAAATAGGATTATTCTAAAGAAACAGATTTTTACAGAACTTTGTTTAAAAAAGTTCATGACAGCACCATTTCATTCAAGTGGAATATTGGAAACAGTAGAAACATTATGACAATGTGTATGATCACTAAAATTATGTTTTAGAAAGAGTTTTAATAATCTGAGCTAAGATAAGAGGACATATTGGTGATTTTAAAGCACAAAGAGTATGTGCAGCATAATTCCAGTTTGTTTCATTAAATTATATGCAGTAGTGACCTGGCTCACTTCTAGGTAGGATAGAGAGGGCCCACTGCCAGTTGTTTCCCCTGATTCAGCTGTGGGTCCTGGCCAGGCCCAGGGAGAAGGGTTTTATAGTAGCAGTATCCTTGGGAAGAGGGCAAGAATTGGAGCGCTGCTGAGCTGGTCTTGAGTTGATTACTCCCCTCCCTTGGATCTCTATCTATATGAATTAAACAACGTGCATAAAGTACACCGATTCCTTTGAAAACTGCAAACTACCACTCTTCACCCAGATGAAATAGATAACCTTTGTGGTCCAGTAACTAATACGGATATTGAACTCATAGTTAAAAACCTTCTGAAAGCAGAACTTCTAGGCCAGTAGTGGCAAACCTATGGCATATGTGTCATAGTGAGCTGTTGTTATCATTGAAAGCTCTGAAAGGTTCACCACCACTGTCTGAGGCTGATGTTACTGATGTCAATTTTGCCAATACATTTAAAGAAAAAAGAACACCAGTTCTAAACTATTTTGGACAATAGAAGAGGAGGGAATATGTCTCACCTTGTTTTGAGTTCCACATTGCCCAAATACCAAAACCAAAAAATTATTACAAAAATAGGGAAACTACAGACCAATAGCTCATGAACATAAATATAAAAATCCTCAAGAAAATATTATCAAATGTAACATAGCAATATGTTAAAAGAATAATAGACTACAGCAAGAGATTATCCTTGGATTGCATATCTGGTTCAGAATTTGAAAACCGATCAGTGTAAACTACCGTATTTACAGACCAAAAAAGAAAACCATACAATTATATTAGTTAATACAGAAAAAATTGATAATTCAATATCAGTTTCATCTGGCAAACTAGGAATGGCAGGGAACTGTCTCAACCTCATAAAAATCATGTATAAAACCCTACAACTGACTTCATGCACAGCAGGGAAATAATTGGTACTTCTTCCCAAAAGAGTAGGGACAAGACACTGGTAACCGCTTGCTCCATTCCTGTTCGGTATAGTACATGACCTACGCCAAAAAGAAGAAATAAACAGATTGTAAAGAAAACCATCTTTATTCTGAGTTAATATGACTATCTTTATAGAAAGTTCTGAAGAATCTACAAAAGTATTTCTTACAACTAATAAGTAAGATTAGCAAGGTTATAGAGTGAAAGATAATTGTAAAACATTGTCTTTATACTCTAAAAATTGGAATTTGAAGTTAAAAGGACTGCCATTTATAGTAGCTCCAGAAATATGAAATACAATACTAAGAATCAGACAAAATATATGGAAGAACTATATGTGAGAACTGCAAGGTGTTGATGCAGGAAGTCGACAGATCTAGGGAATGGAGAGACACAGTATGTTGGGCCTAGAAGTGGGTGCTTGGTAAATGTGGCAGGATCCATTTTCAGGGTGATTGACTTAGCCAATTCCAGTCCAAAGTCAAGCAGGATTTTTTGGTGGATATAAGCAAGTTCATTCTGAAATTTGTGTGAAATGTTAAGGAACTGGAACAGCAATACAATTAAAAGAGAAAATAAAGTTGGGGTCAGGCGTGTTGGCACATACTTATGATCCCAGCACTCAGGAGGCTGAGGCAGGGCCAGCAAAAAATAAAGTTGGAAGAATTATGTTACTTGATTTTAAAGCTACTGAAGACAGTGGGGCATTGATGAAGGGCTAGATACAAGTCAGTGGAACAGAATAGGGGAATAGATTTCTACAAATGTGGTCACTTGATTTTTAACAAAGGTACAAAATCAATTTCGTGGAGAGCGTTTTCAACAAAGTTTATTAAATAGTTGGCAACCATATCCAGAACCAACAGGAACCATAACTTAAACTTCACATCTCATACTAAATTTAAAATTGATCATAGACCTAAGTGTGTAAAATGTAAGAAATTATAAGAAAAAAATTATTATGACCTGGAGCTAAGCAGAGTTTTGGTATGGCTCTGTTATGCCTTGTATCTAGATATGCCCCCAAAGCATATATGCTCATAGGTGGGGCTTTTTGAACATAGCTGGATAGGGTGCATGAACATGGATTAAAGTTATGTGATAACTGAATTAGTCTGTTGACTAGTTCAGAATATGTTGTAGTCAGGGATTTGTAAGGGGAAACAATATAGGACATATAGCTTAGAAGATTCTAACAGTCACCCAAAGAGTCATATACAAAGAGAGCGCAGGAAATCTGTCCACATACTAAAGACCAAAAGAATCCAGCTGAGGGCCTGGATCCCACATCAATATCCTGCATGAGTCCAGCTGAAGACCTAGAGCCCAAAATAGTGCCCCTCCAGAAGTCCAGCTGGAGGCCAGGAGCCCATGACAACATCTCATGCAGGACTGTGTCACGGTTCTGTGCTGGAAAGACTCAAAATTCAGTGGTGGAAATTAGAAAGCCTGTGCCAGTGGGGTGAAGGATCTGTGCCAGCAGGCTGAGGGTTCTGCACTGGAGCCAGGAAGTGACACTCAAAGTAAGAACCAGACCTCCTCTGAAAAGTACCATAGCCGTTGTCAGCAACACTGAGGTCCCGAGCTCCTCAGATGATGAGATCAGCCAAGCTCTTCAGGAAATCCAGTTTATCATCTAAACATATGGATCATGTTTATGCATATGTTTAGATGATAAATTGTCAGGCTAAGATTAAGCTCATCAACAAGCTTCGCTTGGAGACTGAGCAGTGTACCGTCTTCCCCTCTGGAGCCAGGAAGTGATGCTCAGAGTGAGGACCAGAGGTACCACACAGTGAACCATAGCCATTCTCAGTGACAGTAAGGTCCCGAGCTCCTTCAGTGATGAGAACAGTCAAGGAAGGCCAGCGTGATAAGCTCCTCCAAGAGAACCAACAACTCCCTAACAGCTTCCTACAGCTTCCCAACAGCTTCTAAACTTATTCCTCTCCAGTTCTTTTTATTTTATTGGCAGCAGTCCTCAGGTGGGCCTCCCACACCCAGCGCCATGTTGGTTCAGTTCTGTTGGGTGTTACAAGTTGATCTCCAGTTGTCAATGCACCACAGAATAGTTCGGGGTATGGCTAATGGGAACATCTACCATGGGTGTGGGTTGCACCAACCTATAGATTTGTAGCCTGAGTGGAATAAAAGGGAAAGGGAGCCTTGCTGCTGCTGCTGCTTTGTTGCTTCCTGCTTCCTGCCTGCTGTGCCGTAGACTGCTTTGCTTCTGCCATGCTGCTTTGCCATGCTGCCCTGCCAAACCGTCAGATCTTGGAGCCAGCCAGTTATGGACTGAAATCTCTGTAAACCTAAAATAAACCTTTCCTTCTTTAACTTTGAGTGTCAGGTATTTTATCTCAGCAATGAGAAAAGTAACTAAGACAGACTCTGAAGCATGATCCATGTTTAGACAATAAATTGGATTTCATCAAAACTAAAATATTTTCTCTGCAGAAGATCATGTTAAGAGAATGAAAAGGCAGGCTAAGAGTGAGGAAATATTGCAAATCACACATCCATTGTGTACCCTGAACATACAGAGAATTTTCAAAACTCGACAGGAAGAAAACACCCCAGGGAACAAAGGGTAGAAGACTTGAACGACCTCATCAGAGTGGATATACAGTGGCAGACAATCATATGAAGAATTTTAAGGGAAGTGCACCTTAAGACCACGGTGAGAAAACAGCTGTTGAAAGATGGCCAAAATGAGAAGCATGCAGCTGTACCAAGTGCTGGCAAAGATGTGGAGCAGCAAACCCTTGTGGATGCCTTTGGGAATCACTCTAGGCAGGTTTGGGCTCCTCCAGTGTGGTGCAGCGTTTGCTTTGTGACCTGGAGTCCCTTCCTGGGTCTTTACCCTAGAGAAGTGCAAGCGGTGTTCACACAGAAACTTGAATGGAATAACTGTAATTGCCCCAAAGCTGGAAATAGTCCCGGGGTCTTTCAACATGTCAATGGGTATACTGGCACGTCCACACAATGGAGAGAATTCTAAGTACACAGTCTGGTGGATAAACCCAGGGACCTTCCACTGAGTGAAAGAAGCTTGTCTCAAAGCCTCCTTACCATGTGACTCCATTAACACGCTATGCTCCAAAAGTCAGCACTGCAGGGTGGAAGCCTGAGGTTTCCAGAGCCTGGGTTGAGGAGTGACTGGCTATTGGGAGACTTTTAAGGTAATGGCGTTGTGTATCCTGACTCTGGTTGTGGTATACAGATGTACACAGGTGTCAGGCTATACAGTAAAAAAGGTCAGTTTGCTGTATGGTAACAAAAGCTAAAACTTTTGAGCTACATATAAGAGTAAGTATTTCGTGTGTGTATATTTGTAGCTGTGAAAAATACTTGGGAGATAAATTGCAGAGTAATAACTGATTCTTTCTGGGTGCTGAGTTTACTTGTGATTTTTATTTTTGTTCATTTCTGAATTTTCTAAATGTTTTATACTGAACATTTTATTCTATAATGAAAATCTGCTTAGTTTTTTGTGTTTTTTTCTTGAGACAGGGTCTCACTATGTAGTGTAGGTTGGTCTTGAATTCACTATGTAGTCCAGGCTGGCCTGGACCTCCCAGTGATCCTCCTGCCTCAGCCTCCTGAATGTGGGATTTACAGGCATGTACCACTATGCCTGGCTAAAACCTTTTTAGGTTAGTTAAGAAAAGCAGAGTCCTTCTGTTGTTTCCTGGGTCTAAGCACCTCTGGTCTCAGCCCCACCTTATTGCTCTCTTCATTCCCCTTTGAAGTAAATTCTGGTCAGACTGGAAGTTTGGCCTTGGGGCTCTGGGTCCTCTGTCACAGAAATGATCCACTCTCCTGAGGACAGAAGGTAGAATCCACCTGTGCCCCTGATTCTAGTGTCCAGGAAGGACCTCTGCTCACCTGCCTGATTGTCCAGGGCTTTGGGAAAGGTTTCCATCTCAGGGTTGCAAAAATTCTGAAAATGCTTTGGACCAAACTGATCCCATTCAGCCCTGAAAGCCCTGGCTGTTAAACGCCCTTTAGTTCTCAGTCCAATAGGAGGGGAGGCCTTGACACACATCTGTGATTCTAGTCGTGCCTGTAGAACAGACCCTCCTGTTCTCGCCAGCCTGGCCTTAGTTGCGTGAGGCTCAGATCGGAACCCCAAGGTGGGCTGTCACTTTGTAACCGTGGCTGGTGAACCCTGGTGACATGTCCCCGTGTGTCTCACCTCCCATGCAGTTTGAATTCATGATTGAGTCCATCTTGTATGCCCGGGACGCATGGCTGAAGGAGGATGGGGTCATTTGGCCCACCACTGCCGCCCTGCACCTGGTGCCCTGCAGTGCTGACAAGGATTACCACAGCAAGGTCCTCTTCTGGGACAATGCCTACGAGTTCAACCTCAGCGCGCTCAAGTAGGTGTGCATTGTGTGGCCAGTCCTGGAGGGGTGTGTCGCCACCCTGGGTTACTGGCAGGGGGGAGGTGCTGGGCCAGTCACACTGGGCTGACAGCCTTCTGGAACACTGCCTCTGTGCTGCACACGCCTGTGCCTTCTCAGGGGTCATCCTGGTAATTCCATGGGAAAACTGTCCTTTACTCACCTAGTGATCCAGAACAATTGGGAACCTTGCTGGGATTTTGTGCTATTTCCTTCTCTGCTCTGGGTGCTGGTGACACCATTTTGGATCTGTGAGATGGCCATTAGGAAGGTCACATGGGAGATGGAGGAGGGGCAAGACCTTGGGGAAGAAAGCCCCACCTTCAGAATTGTGCTCCCTTGAGTTATTCTAAACTCACCTTGCACCTGAAAACTTTGCACATTGCTTTTAGAGATGAGTTAGGAATTGATACATCTTCAAATTAATTTCTCAAATATAATGGGAAAAAAGTATGTTTAAAAATTAGGCTTTCAAAAATGTGCGAGTTTTTAAAACATACATGTTTATTCCCATTGAGAACTGTAATCATCCCCTCGCGCGCACGCGCGCACACACACACACACACACACACACACAGACACACACACAGACACACACACAGACACACAGACACACACACACACACACACACACACACACTGTGGTACTACTGGGAATTGAACCCAGGGACTTGTACTCAGCTACAAAACCTGGGTTTTAAATTTTGTATTTTGAGGCAGGTACTCAACTAATTTGCCTAGGCAGGGCTTGAATTTCTGATCCTCCTGCTTCAGTCTTCCAATCCCAAAGTGTCAGGATTATGGGAGTGTGCCACCAGGCCTAGCTGAGAGCTATAAATCTTTAATGAGTGTAAGAAAATATGTTGGTGGTTCCTAGTGTTTTGCAAAGAAAGCAATACTCTCAAATAATTGCCTTTCTGGTTTTCAACACACAGACACGCTTTCAGGGTTGAGCCTTAGGTTCCAACATAGGTGATTTGCTGCTGAGCTTGTCTTACTGAGTGTATCCTCTTTTGGGAAGGGGTTGATGAGAGGGTACTATGGACATGAGGGAATGGCCTTATTCACCAAGAAGTACTGTTGCTGATATAGGGGTTCAGACTGGCCCTCCCAGAATGGCAGGAGGCCAGCTTTCAAAGATTGGCCGATGGGGTAGGGTCCAGTTGATCATTATCTCAGTGCTGGTGTCATAGTTTCTCAGTCCTTGTGTCATAGATCCAGATTCTTTATGGGTGGGGGTGGTTTTGTTCCCAGGTGACCACAGGTGTCAGATACAGGACAAGGGCTGGATACTTCTGGGCATAGTTGGATGTCCCTGTAAATCCTCTATCTTGGTGTCCTCAATCTTGACTGGGATGAGAATATGTAAATTCAGGGTTAATCAGCCTTGTTTTGGGCCAGGGATATAGCTTGTGGTACAAGTGCCTGCTTGGCAAGCACAAGGTCCTGAGTTCAATTCCTTTTTTTTTTTTTTTTGTGCCAGGAATTGAACTCAGGACCTGGTCCTTGTGAGGCAGGCCCTTATGCCACTGAGCTATATCCCCTGCCCCTGAGTTCAATTCCTGATACAAAAAAAAAAAAAATCAGCCTTGTTTTGCCAACTTTTAGACATACACCCCTGGGTGATTAACTTTATGCAGAACTGAGAAGACACTTGCCTCAAGATTTGTAATAGCAAAGGATGAAAAGTTAGTCTTTGTTCTTTTCTTAGTTACCTATTGGGCACCTGTAGGCCCTAGTGAAGAGTCATCGTTCATAGCAAAAATGGCTTTTAAATCCCTGGTTGTTTCAGGACAAAACACAAATCCTGTTTTTAGTGGGCAGCAGGTAAGGGCCCAGGATTCTGTTTTTCCATCCCTGAGGGAATCCCTATGTTACGGTTCTTGTAAAGAATGAAATGACTGTTTACCTGCTTCAGAGGGAACGGGGTCCCTGTTTACTCTTTAAGCAACTATCTCTATTTAGTTTGTTTTGAGTCCCTGAGGTTTTTCCAACTCCTCACCAATACCCTGAACTTTTTATTAGCCTAGAGATGTTATATTCTTTTAATCTAGTGAAGTTTGAAGCCACAGGCTTATAGGGATCATATCTATAGTTAATGATTTTAAAAGGGAAGAAACATCTCATTTTTAGTTTTCAAGTACCTCCCAGCTGCTTGTCTCTAGCCTGCTAAGTTGGTACAGTGGTACTTTGGTACTTGGGAGGCACATTGCATACCAAGCCAACAAAGTGTATCAGGACAAAAGTTTTGTGCCAGAATTTGTCACATACCAAATTTGATAAGTTTCACAGCGCTGGAGTATTAAGGTATGACTGTATAAGAAACTTCTGGTTCCTTAGGTCAGGATCAGATCAGCCTGGGCTTCTGCTGATACTTGTAGGTGGGGAGTTGGAGCAAAGCATGGGGCTTCTGGACCAATTTTAATTGAAAAATTAAAAAATACAAGAAAAAATATAAGGGTATAAAATCTTCTCTGGTTAATGTATGGAGTCATTGTTTCCTTTGTCAGAATCTCAGAGGGAGTAGAGGAGAAGGTCCTTCACAAGGTGGTTGGATATGTCATCTGGGAGAATGTGGGAAGGAACTTGGCTGCCAGGTGTTAAAATCTTTGAGGGGCTGGAGTAATTGTGCACTGCCGTGCCACAACCAGAAACAGACCAGCAGGACAAGGCAGAAAACATGGAGCAGAGTATTTTAAGAAGTGACTTACAAATCAGGAGGGTGAGGGTGGATGCAGTGGAATCTGTGTGCTAGAAATCAGCAAAAAACAATTAGACAATAAGTAGGAGCAATACTTGCAGACAGGTTTTAGAATCTATTAGGAAAAGATGAATATCCATACTGGGTTATAGGCAAATCACTTGAATGGTCAAGTCACAAAAATGGGTGAAATACTTGAAAAACTAGAATTTTTTTAGAGAATGTTTTTAATAATTAAAATAAGTGCTATTTTTGCCTACTAGATGAACAAAGAAAAATTAAAATACAGCATGTGTTTGTCTGGCAGCAGCTGCCTGCACATCCAGCCAGTGCTTGTGCAGCAGATGGGTGTTGTATCTCCAGAGCTGCAGAGTAAGGGCCTAGGGCCTCAGACCCATGCCACTTCCAATGCTACCCACTTGGGTTGGTCACTGTGTCATGGAGTGTGTGGAAAACTCAGCACAAGCAGGTATCTTACAGGTGTATGTAACTTGCTGTATGTCACCACATGGGTATTGAGTGCTGTTTAAAAAAAAAATCATGGTTATCTAGGAATATAATAGTACATATGTAATCATAGCTAATTGGTCCAGGAGGTGTGACAAGTACCAAAAATGAGTACCAGTTGTTTTAACTGGAAAGGGTAGCAAGTCACGAAGCAGCCAATACCAAGTTCTAGCTTGTGGATCGAGCACCAAGTAAGTGATAAGTAGTGGCATAAAATGTGACAAATCTGACCAGTTTCAAAGCAGTTGAGTACCAAAGTGTGATGTTACATGTTAGAAATTGTTTAAGAGGGAGTAAAATTGGAAAGATAAACTATTTTTATAAAATGACTTCTCTTTTGCATTAGTAAGTATATGCTAATGTGTATGGGGAGAAAAACAGTGTATGAAAACATTCAAAGCGAGAGGATGAGTAGTTGAAGATATTTCTTTGTACTTGTCTGTATTATCCTGTTTTCTAAAAATTCATAATTATTTTTATCATTAGAAATGTAATCAGAAATATGTCATGTAATCTTTATGAAAACACTGGCTATGTTTGTTATTCCAGAAGTTATCGCTGTGCTGAGTTTTAAAGGATTTTTGTAAAAAAAAAAAAAATAGAAAAAAAGGATTTTTGTGGCCAACACAAGTGGAAAGGCATAAAAGGCAGCAAGATTTGTCAGACCTGCATGGTGCACCCACTGTCCATCTCAACACAAGCATCCATGTATCACATTCATTAAGAGAAGCTAGCAGCCAGAGTTGCTTCTGTATTTGGTGTGTCATTGGAAATCCACAAGAGGTGCTTGAGAGAAAATAGATGCAAAAGCTAAAGAAAGTACACCTGGCATCCTTGTGCTCAGATCCCTGGATAGGACATAGAAGGGAGATCCTGGTGACAGTTGAGGCTCAGGTGGGCTGTGGGGCAGCAGTTTTCCTCTAGGCAGGTCCCACAGGGTAGGTCCCCTGGAGCAAGATCTGTAGGGCAGGTTCCTAGGGCTGCCCTGAGACTTTGCACCAGACTTGGTGAGCCTCCTGCTGCTGTTGGCTTGTGAGCTCTTGCTTCTGTCAGATATGTTTCAAAAAGCAAGATCTCTGTGATGACCTTGAGCCCTTCCTTTGCCCTTTTCCCTCAGATCTTTAGCAATCAAGGAGTTTTTTTCAAAGCCCAAGTATAATCACATTCTGAAGCCAGAAGACTGTCTGTCTGAGCCCTGCACCATACTACAGTTGGACATGAGAACCGTGCAGATCTCTGATGTAGAGGTGAGGAGAGGCGACTGCTCCCTCGCTGCCTGTGACACTTGGCATGTGCCTGACCCATCACAGGCCTTTAGCCAGTGTGGGGTATTGGTGACTGTTTTACCAAACAAATGAGTGAATTCATACACTATTTACTATTGAATTTTCCAGTTTTTCCTTTTTTATGTTTCATTTTGATTTTCAGTTTTTCACATCATTTTGTTTATACTTAAAATCTTTAGCATCTTTGATTATTTTTAGGTGTTGAATATCCTTGGCATCTTCAGAATCCCTTATGTTCTGTGTGTTGTGGTACAGTATTTGAATTAAAAATTCTTTCAAGGGTTTTTAATTACCATTAATAAAATTCCTGATGTATTTCCTGTGTGACTTACACATTGGATTGGCCAGTCTGGCAGGTCTTCACGGTCCCCAGGTGGGGTCCATGCTGAACAGGCAGCCTCCACAGTGCTGGCAGGACTTTGGGGCATTGGGAGTGGAACCTGAACTAGGCTTGTTCAGTAGAACCTGAACTGTCCACTTCCATTGGGAGTGGAACCTGAACTGGGCCTGGGCTGCGAACCCTCCGGGTTGGGTTGAAATTGTGGTTAGGGTTGGTGATGAAGTTGGGCTGGGACTTGTGATTGGGGTTGTGTTGTGTGTGGGTTGTGGTTGCGGTTAGGTTGAGTTGGGATTGGGTAGTGTTGGGTTGCGGTTAGTGTTTGGGTTGGGGTTGTATTTGGGCCTGATCTGCGAACTACGTGGTTTGAGGTGGCTTAAGGTCAGGTTTAGGGATGGGTTTGGGTTGCATTTGGGGTTGGATTGTAGTTGAGGTCATGTTTGGGGCTGGTCTATGAATCCTGTGGGTTGAGGTCTAGGTTGGACTAGGGCTGGGGTTCTGCTTGGAGCGGGCTGTATGGCCCCAAACACTGTCCTGTGTTTGGTGCAGACCATGCGTGGGGAGCTGCACTTCGACATCCAGAAGTCTGGAACCCTGCATGGCTTCACAGCTTGGTTCAGTGTCCACTTCCAGAGCTTGGAGGAGGGCCAGCCACAGCAGGTGCTCAGCACTGGCCCGCTACACCCGTGAGTGCCTGTGGGGGTACTTGGGGGTGTGTGCACCGGGAGGGGGCGTAGAGCATGGACCAGCCTGGTCCCCTTTGCCCCTGCCTCCAGTATCACCGTGGCAGAAGCACACACAATTGAGGGGCTGCCCAGAGTTCCCCGGTTCTTTAGCCATGCACAGCAGTATAGACTGCCTTCAGGTACCACTCGAGGTGGGAGTGGTAGCACGGGTTTTGCTGCCTTCCAGCCACCTCCTGACCTAGCATAGGTGGCAGCAGACGGGAAATCAGGTGGATGTTGAGTATCTGGGCAGTTGCCTTCAAGGTGATGTGTTCAGGGAGGAGAGAAAGAGCAAGGAGGTTTGGGAAGAGAGCAGACAGGGTCCCAGGCCAGCCTATGAATAGTGCTGGGTATGTGGGCCTCAGGCTCAAAGAGCTGGAGTGTTTCCTGCCTCCCTGAGAGAGAATCCTGTAGTATGTAACTCCCTCAGGATTACAGTCTTCCTGTTCACACTGACCACGCACAAAAATGATAATTTGGGACTTGTAGTCAGTGTATGTCATTCTTTAATGGCTGTGAATAACCCTGGCATTAGCAGCTTGGGAAGAACAGAGTGACTCTGGCTGTGTAGCCGTCATCCAGAGTAGCTTTGAGGACCTGTGTTTCTTGTCCAGTGCGCTTCCTGGATGTACATCCTTACCTCTGGGAACCTCAGAGGTCTCTGGAGGAATGTCCTTACCACTATCTGTTGTTGTGGCTTTGAGCCACAGTGGTTTATAAAGACCATTTAGGGCTAGAGATCTGTCCTCTTTGTTATACTGAGAAGTCATGCTCTGTGTCCCCAGGCTCCCAAGGAGGGTGTAAGGCATTGTGGCTGGGTCACCTAGTAAGTCAGGCTTGCAGGTAACTCACATCCTGTCTTGCAGCACTACACACTGGAAACAGACCTTGTTTATGATGGATGACCCTGTCCCAGTCCACAGGGGAGATGTGGTCACAGGTTCCGTTGTGTTGCAAAGAAACCCAGTATGGAGAAGGCACATGTCGGTTACTTTGAGCTGGGCTGTGACTTCCAGACAAGACCCCACATCTCAAAAAGTAAGATATCTAGTTGTAAAATTATGTGTTGAGGATGCTGTCCTTATAAAAACAGCTCTGAGTGGTGATAACTATGGCAAAGGTTTTGTTCACACCTGAAGGGTGTCTGCCATTTTGTATCATTTTATTTAATCCTCGCACAGGAAGTGGATGCTCTTACTAGCTTCATTTCTCCTTTTCCAGAATAGGAAGTGGAAGGTTCAGGCTGGGAAGTCATTTCTTTAGGTGATGCAGTCAGTGAGAGGAGAGACACACACAGGCGCTGGCAGGCACCTTTCACAACTCCTATGCCGCATTTGGTCTGGACATGTGCTGGAGGCTGAGTGGCCTCTGTCTTCACATGTGAGGTGGTAGGGGGCAGCTCTGCCTGGAATAGGGTGTTGGGGACTGGTGGAAGTGCTCTCAGGCCTCAGAGCTCAGGGGCTCATGGAAAATAGAGAAAAGAAAAATAATCTTACGGATTCCCGTTACTTTTTAATAGCTGATTTGTGATAATTTTATACTCAAAGTGTGTTTGTTGCTTAAAAAATATCCACACCTGAATGCTGTTCCCTTGTCCAGTGTTAAATTATTACTTGTTCTCTTTTACCTCTTCCAGGTCGGAGAGAAAGTCTTTCCAATCTGGAGATGATGGTTGATGAGCTGCTTAGAAGCAGGGTGTGTCCTGAGGGATGAGGATGCATCTGGCTGCCAGCACACCCACTGGGAAGTCCATGCCTGTTTGTGCCACCCTGACCCCTTTCCAGCCTGGCAGGTGACATCAGGACCCTCCATAGGCAGGAACCCCTGTTACTGTTGCCCAGTGTTATCCCTCTAGAGTAGGCTGTGTCCCCGGGTGTCTTCTCTGTGCTGCCCACACTGCCACCTACAGGTGGCTGTGGCCCAGTGTCCTAGCTAGGTGTAGTTCTAGGCTCCTCAGACGTGTGCATGCAACCCGTGTAGCCTGTGGCTGTGACATTCACACATCATGTATCAGTGGTGTCCCTGCTGCCCTTGACTTAGCCCCTCCATGTGCAGGACGTGGGGCTGTGGAGTGGGGTGGTGGGTTTGGGGGCTGCAGTGCTGCTGTGGCTCTGCATGAGAGCTGGAGCTGGCAATGCATGTGAGGGTCTGCATGGGATGGCTCTGTGTGTAGGTGTCTTTCAGGTGAATTATGTATTGGACATAGTGGACATAGTACATGCTCAATAAATATTTTTAAATGAACTAATGGTATATAATCCTATTTCTATGCATGTGGATTATTTATCACAAATGTGGAAGGTTTTGCTTTGTAATCTTTGCTCCTTATTACGAAGAAATATACATGGTAGTAGTTCTATGTCTACAATTTGCTTTCGTATCATTTTGCAAAATTTTGTTAAAATATGCAGTATATACTGAAAGCCCCCCAAATCATGAATATATAGAGAGATGAAATCTCACAAAGTGCACATGCACATCATACCCAGCATTCAGGCCAAATATGGCCACACACAGAGTTCCTCAGGTGCTCCTCAGATGGTGCCCCTCAAAGGTAGTGTGCTAACCTGCACATCACTCTTCCCTTTCTGAATGGTAAACAGGTACATGGACTGCATACTTTGCTTTTCTGCGCCTGCCTTCTCTCAGGTCAGCTTTGGTCTGTGAGGTTCATCCGAGTTGTGGGCAGTGTGGCTTCTTCATTATAATATATTCTACTCTCTACCACAGTCTATATATTATAGTCTACTGACAATGGACATTTGGG
Source organism: Dinomys branickii (assembly GCA_004027595.1). Taxonomy (NCBI): domain Eukaryota; kingdom Metazoa; phylum Chordata; class Mammalia; order Rodentia; family Dinomyidae; genus Dinomys; species Dinomys branickii. The sequence continues at coordinate 11,893 of PVLD010015551.1, read as the reverse complement.
TTGTTCTTATAAATAATATGCATAATATTATGAATGTTCATGTTCTCATGAACATGCAAATGTTCTCATGAATAATATGCACATGAACATTTCTACACGTTTTTGATGTACATATAACACATTTCTGCTGGGTACTCCCTATACCAGACACTGCTAGGTTTCAGAGCAGGCATGAGAACTCAGTGGTTCTTGTCCTCCTGGACTTGTCCTTCTCATTTGACTTTTTTCAGTGAACTGTGGCTTCAAGGTGGTCTCCCCAGTGGTTAATGCAGTTTCATATGTTCACTGATGATTCAGATATCCTTTTTTTTACACTATCTAAGTTTTCTGGCCAGTTTACTATTAAGGTTGTGTACTTCTAATAGATTCTGTAGACAGTATAAATCAGGCCAGGAGTCCTTATCATGTACATGCTTTTGTGAGTATCTTCTTCTATTCCTTGGCATAAATTTTATTTTCTAACTTGCTCTGATAGCTTACATTAGGGTTACGGTTAGGATTGGGGATGCGGTTAAGGGTTTAGAGTTAGGAGTTAGAGGTAAGAGTTGGAGTTTGGGGTTAGGGATAGGCTGAGGTTCCTAGTTCTTTGTGGTCTGTACCTAGGAATGGAAGGGTTGAGGTATATTGTAAATCTCTTTCATACTTAGCTATTTCACACACAGGCTGCACCATGTGTAAGGATTCCAGTTTCTTCTTATCCTTACCAATACTTGTTAAATTATTTTGATTATGAGTACTCTCATAGGAATGAAGAGGAATCTCACTGTGGTTTTAATTAATGGCTGTTAAGCCATTAATCGGGGCTTCAGCTGAAGGGAGATGTTGCTGACCAAGAAAAGGAAGATCTGGCTGCTTGCAGAACAAAAGGAGTGATGAACCTTTATGGATTTGCTTGGATGGGCTAATGTTGAGTAGTATCCACTGGCCAGGGGTATGGTTCCAGAAACTTATTTCTTACGTGAGATTTGGTCCATGCAGTAGTTGTGGTCAGCTCATCCTAGAGGCTGTTGAATTTTTTTGTAGTTGGCATTGTCAGCCTGTACAAAGCATCCTAGCCATCTGGTCTGGGCCCCAAGGACTTCAGGTGATTTGGATGCTATAGCTGATGACAGCTGGGGGATGGTGACAGAAGAGAGGAGAGAGAGAGAAACACCAGTTCCAGTGGGCAGTAAGCCAAGTTAACCCCCCTTTATAGTCTTGGACTAGATATTTTTAAATGATTTTAAATGAAGTAGACTATGTGGAGATGAGAGGGGATCCAGGGGATGAGAGAGATGGGTGGGAGTGGAAAAGAGGTTAAAAAGATCAAAAGGCAATATGTATATTTGCCAGTTCCCCACGATGAAATGTATTTATTATATATCAAAAACACACAAAAAAGTGAAAAGTGGCTTATTGTTATCATGTTACTGCTGTTGGTTTCCTATTTTTTCTCCCTATTTAATTGCTTGCTCTGATTGTTGGTTCCTTTTTATTTTTGAAATTGTGGTCATTTTTATCTCTATAATATCTTTCAGTAGTCTTTTAGGGTTGGTTTGGTGCTCATGAAGTTCTGCAGTTGTTCTTTGTCATGGAAATATTTTATTTCTCCATTAAATTTAAAGGATAGTTTTGCAGGATACATCAATCTGGGTTAGAAGCTGTTTTGTCTCAGGACTTGGAATACTTCACTCCAAGCTCTTCTCAATTGGATAGTTTGTGTTGAGAAATCTGCCATGATTCTGATGGGCTTTCCTTTATAGATGATCTGTTTCTTTTCCCTAACAGCTTTTCATATTCTGTTCTTTTGTTGGATTTCTGGGATCTTGATTATTATGTCTGGGTGTAGTTTTATTTTGGTTACGACTAGTTGGAGTTCTATATACCTCACTTAGATGTATGTCTGTGTCTTTTTCCATACCTGGGAAATTTTCTGCTATTACTTGTGCAAATACTCTTTCTGTGTCATTTGTGTTGCCTCCTGGTTAGTATTAGTCTTACATTGTTTCTCTTTGCATCATCTTGCTGCTATTGAATTATTTCCTAGTTCCTTGCTAATTTTAAGAGATCCTTTTGTGATTGTTAGCTGCATGCTGTCTTCAAGATCTGAAACTCTATCCTCAGCTTCATTCAAGTGGTTTTGCCAGCTTTTAATGGAAGTTTTGATTTCCTGGATATCTCTTTAAATCTGTTTCAGGCATTCTAGTTCTTTCCTATATTGTTCATTTAACATTTCTGTCAGTTTCCTATGCTCATTTTTTTTTATATATGTCTTCTTTAGATGTGCTGAGCAATTCTTTCATTATTCTTGTCATTTAATTTTTTACCTAAGAGATTATTTCTGATCTCATTTCTTCTTTGGCCTGATGGAGTTGTTTCTTTACTTCCATTGCAATCATTTCAGCGATTTCAGGTGTGTGATTATTACCAAGTTCTCCCATGTCGATGTCTCGTGGATTTACTCTGGGTGGTGTGGGGTTCTGAAATTGCATTTTGGTCCCTCATCTTGTCATTTTTGATGCTGGAGTTGGAGCACCCTGTCTCACTGTTCTCTGGCAGTTCCCCGAAGGTCCCTAGCATTGCTAAAACTGGGGGTCAGACTTGCCCCTCAGTGGTCGTGGAAATGGGCTTCTTGGCCTGGGGTCACTAGGCAGTTGGTGGAGTGTACCCAGTTCTCCCAGGCCTCAGATAACAGACCATGAGGGCAACAGATCATGGACTACCTGATCCAGTGTCCCTAGGCAACTCAAGGCACGTGCAGAACTTAGACACGGACTGCAGTGGTGGTAGGACCATAGGCTACCTGATGCAGTGTCTCCAGGCAGTTCAGGGTGCATGCAGCGCCCAGATGCAGACTGCAGTGATGGTGGGATCATGGACCACTTGGACTATTGTTCCCCAGAAATTGATGGGGTACCTGATTCTCTCAGGGCTCAGCTGCTAACTGTGATTGCAGTGGATGGTAGACCACCTGGTCCAGTGTCTAGTAATGTGTTTTTCTCACATGTATTTTATAACTTCTGTGAGCTCAGGGTCTTTGAAACTTTATGTGAATTGTTAGAGACATTATGAGATGGTTTGCTTTGATCTGTCTTTAGATCTTCCAAGGGCAGAGTGCTCAATTTAAATCCTAAGATTTTAGAACCACACATATAGCAGGGAGTCAGGTGACCTGTGCAGTACTGACCCTGCCTGGCAGCTGGGGATGAACAACATGTCCACAGAGATCTGCCCTTCTACAATCCAGGAAGACGCGTTCCCTTGCTATCCTACTTTGCATGAAGGGCTTGTCTCTTTCTCACCTGTACATTGATGGGTAGGCCAGCTAGGGTACCAGATTTAGGAGAAGATCCTACAAGATACCACCTCAGCAAATGTAGGCCCTGTCATGCCCTTATAGCCATTTAAGTGGAAGCTCATATTCACTGGGATTTGAAAGATTCTCCTAGTGTAAAATACAGCTTCAAATAATCACTTATTGTCTGTAGCTGTGGTTTTTATATTGTTTCCACTTTTTATCATCTTTCTAGATTTCTTGTTTTCATTTCATCCCAATAACATGTTTTATGTTATTTTTAAAAAATTGGCTATTCTTTTTCCCTGGGAAGGTCATTCATGAAACCAGTATAAGAAAATACTACAAGACCTGGCTTCTGTTTTAGAGTGATAACTGATGGCAGGTGACAGCTTAATAGAGGAATAAGAAAAGGGGGTCAGAAAAGTCAGCACAGTGTTACTGTCTAGATTATGATTTTGACATACAGTAGACTAAAAATGAGCGTAAAACAGGTAAGAACTGCTGCACAATGGAAAGGACTGGATTCTGAATCCTTTGTGGTAGATGAGAACTTAAAAGGCTATGAAAAGCCTGTCATTTATTTTTTCCTATATGTCTAGGATGGTATTACCGTTAGTTAATAGATGCTGTTTGACAATCTGGCACTATTAAGAATCATTTAAAATACAGGGCTTTATTCTTACAAGTAGAAGAAGCCAGCTTATAGTGCTTACAATTCTCTGGCTCTCTGGCTGACAGGGAGATGTCAGACCACTTCTCAGGTGCTTTTCTATAGTTCTGGACGTCAGGCAAGGGTTCGAGGTAATGAAAAGAGAAGGAGAACGATACTTGCTTTCTTTGGCCCTGTACCTGGAAAAAAGCTTTCCCAGAGGTACCCTTGGCTCTGCCTCTGTAGATGTGGAGATACCTGCATGTCGCATTGGCAAGAGAAAACGCTGAGAGGATTTAACTTTCACCACTTCTATAGTCAAGGCAGGAAAGGAGAACATGACTGGGAAGAGAGGATGAGTGTCACAGTAAACAGTGTCTGCCTGAGTTCTTCCCAGAGAGAAGGCTTACAGAGCCAAGTTAGGCATTTGGCTTCATGCTTGCCAGGTAAGGAGACAGGAAGATTTCCAAGTGGAAGGACAGACATGACATTTGTTAGGACATGCATGATAGGGGATGCCATAGGAGCAGATAAAACCAAGAAGGGAAATGACTGCGGTAAAGGCAACAGGAACGTTCATCAGTGGTGGCAGTGCATAATGGTGCAGCCGTTTTGGAAGACAAGTGTGGTGGTTTCTTAGGAAATTAAGCATACTTTTACTGTATGATCTGGCAGTTGTACTCCTTTGTACTTTTTCCATTGCTGGAGATGTAGCTCAGTGCAACATTCCTGGATTTAATCCGCAACACAAAAAAAAGAAAAAGCAAGAGGTAAGTGTTCCCTGCCCCTTCCTCTACGCAGAACGTGGGACTGACCTTGTGGCAGCTCATCAGGAGTCTGGATGGCCTCCCTGCCATCATTTTCAAGGACAGAGATGAATTGTGGAGGACCACTTGGATGACTGTCCCTGAAAGAAGAGCAAGTATCCCCATTTTGGCTAAACCTGGCCCTATTTCCATTTATTGATATGTGCACAGCTGGCTAAGTTTTGTCTTTATCCCCTCAGTTGGCTTTACGCAATGCCAATTGGTCTGGTGGAGGTGCTGATGTGTAGTCTTTGCAGCAAGGTGACAGGTCAGTGTTGCCCTGCTTCACAGCTCCCAAAAAATGTGTGAACCAGGGTGGGATGGCGAGCCATGCTCCATGCTGCTGGCTGGGATTAAACCTTGAGATAAGAGGTTATGACTTCCCAGGGCGTAAAAGATAACACATCAGAGTTGAAGCACTGATCCCAAAACATTAGGTACTGCCTCACATTACGCAGATTACTCTATTTGCATATCCTCTGCGTATTGCAGAGGTGATTTCAGGCCTTCTACCTAGCCCACCTCAGAGCACTCACATACTTCGTGCCATTCTCAGTCACTCATCCCTGAGACACTCCCCTCTTCATAAATTAAAAAAGCCTGGGTTTGGCCCTAGGTTGAGGCCTTTGTTCCAATTAGCCATTACCCTAACTGGACTTAGGATCTCCTTGGCTCCACACAACTGCCTTAGTGCCCTTATTCTCACAATGCATCACACTGGCAGTAGTAGATTGGAATTAATTTGCTAGGATTCCAATAGCTTTTCCGTAGGATTACAAATACGAACTTCTTGGACCTTGACAAAGCCCAGGAAAGAGGCCTTGGGGTTCTGCAAGAGGGACCATGGTGACAGGCAGAGTGGTGGTCTCCAGAGATATCCACACCCACATCTTGGTGCCCAGGGCTTGTGTACTTGTTACCTTGCACAGCCAGAGAGACTTTTCAGTGTGGTAATGATACAGCAAGCAAGTTCAGCAAGAAAGGCAGGCGCAAGAAAACTGAAAAGGCAGGAACGAACAAAGCTTTATTGAAACCAGCTGATGGACACTGTAACCTGGAGCCATTGGCTCCTTGTTAGTATAGTGGTGAGTATCTCTGACTGTCTAACCAAGAGCCACAGAATATGTCTGCCCTGATCTGGGTCTCACCTTCAGTTTAAGTACATTTTAGGTTTCCATAGTAACCAGTACATTTTGGGGAGTCTTACAAGAAAGTCACACAATTATCACAGTCTGCTTCTCCCAGAAGGTAAGACAGCCAAATTCCAAGTGGCCGCTGCAGCCCGGCTCAGCCCGCTCACCAATTTGTCCCATTTGTTCTATTCCCATTTTATGGCTCTGCTCTGCTCTGAGTTGGTAACTAACCAAGGCGACTGGGGTGGGCTATAGCTTAAGTGAACTTCAAGTGACTTCTCTTAATATGGAGTTAAAAACAGAAAATAGAGTCTCTCTTGCCCTATCAGTAAAGTTAAGGATCTTCAGATGGGGAGATTATGCTGGGCCATCTGAGGGGTGCCATGGGAGAGGGAGGGAGGGAGGAAGAATCAGAAAGGGATTCGAGGACAGAAGCTCAGCTGGAGTGTAGTTGCTGCTGTGAGGGGCCATGGGCCTAGGAAGGTGCTGCCTCTTTGAGCAGAGAAAGGTAGGAGTAGCTCCTCCCTAGAAGGAGCACCACCGTGTTTCACTTTGAGTTTGTGAGTCTCTTATCGCAGCCCTAGGAAACTGACCTGGTGCCACTGGATATTTAGTTGTCTACCTGGAGCCCAGTGTAGACCTCCCCTTCACAGGACTCTTCAATCCACTGCCTTGCAGCCGTCAGCCACGTGGCACATCCAATCACTGTTCCCACGACCTGTGGCTGCTCCAGGCAGGACAGGGCAAGTATATTTGGGACATTCCTGGATCTTCCTCTAGGTCACAGCAACAACTCAGAGGAGGCTCAACTGGGAAGGTACTACCATCTTGGGCTGGGATTCTCCTGGTACCTGGCCAGCTTCTAGGGAAAGTTTCCTGGTTCAGATATGATGGGAGATCTCAACCTTGGGATGGCCTTTCACTTGCTCACTCATTTACTTGGACAAATACTTCTTGCACTTTATGTGCTCAATAAGTGATGTGCACTGGGGATGTGGTGGCAAAAGGAATGTCATCTGTGTAGACAGGTAAAACATAGGTTAAGATATTTGAACCTTGACCATTCTCTTGAACACTACTTAATGTCTGGATGTTGGTGTGAAGGGGGTTCTGTTAAGCTGGGTTAAAGTGAGTTGGCTGGGTTCTTAGACAATGGCCATGTCCATTTTTAGAGACTCAGCTTCAGCCTGGAGGGTTGGATTCAGCCCAGGCCTAAGTATGATTTGCCCCTAGGGAACTTGATTACTTGGTCAACATCCATCCTCACCCCCTACCATGGGCTCTTGTTTTATAGATTGAGAGGACCCAGAAATAGAAACATGCTGCAATCATGGTCAGATAGTTTCCCTTAGGCCTGCCAGGGAGAGGTGTGTATGGATGTTTAGAAGGAAAGGACCCCAGGACTGCAGGGAAATGGAAAGCTCCCCGTAGTCTGCTTCCTGCCTAGAGTCTGGCACTGGAGAGCTCAGTGCCTACCTCTTTTAGCTGCTGAGCTCTGGGATCCCAAGCAGCTGAAACCATGGAACATGCTCTGCTATGGTTTCAGAGAAAGCCACATAGACCCATTCAGAGCCTGTCAGATATAGGAGGGGAGGCTGGGAGGGAACCTTCCCAAGACTGGCATTACCCAGCAGTCTGGGGCCCAAAGCCATTCAGTTGTTGCCTCCCACTTCGTGGACCACACATCCTGGTGACTGGATCCCACATACCTGGCCCTATGCTAGGTGCTGGGGAGGGGAAACAGAAGGCATCCACCCTTCCCTGGAGGAGTTCAGACTGAAAGAGCTTAAAGCATAAAACACATCGATCAAGTCCTGTGGAGGGACAGAGGGATTACCCAACAAGCTTGATTTTGTTTCATCTTGATTTTTGTAGTACTGGGTAATGGGTAACACTGACTACATTCCCAGCTCTTTTTAAGCCTTGAGGTAAGCTCATGCACAAGTTGCCCAGGTTAGTCTTGAATTGTGATATCCTGCCTTAGCCTCCCAGAGTACTGGAATTATAGGTGTGTGCCATCATACCCAGCTCAAACTGCAAGTTTGAGCTGAAATAAGAATGACTCAGGATGGATTGCTTTTCATTCATCCACTGCATGATTTGGTGCAAGGGTAGTGTTAGCTCTGCTGCCTGGTGACAGCCACTTTACAGCAAGGAAGAGACAGGCACAGTGCAGAGGCAGAGGGGGCTCAGAGATGCTTCAGGGGGGGAATGGCTCCATTACCTGCAGGTAGCCAGCTGCCTGTCTGCTCCTCTTCAACAATTTGGGCTCCTTTCTACACCCACAATGTTTCCAGTTTTTCCACCCCCGGGCTTCCTCCCCTTTTCTCATGTGCCCTCCTGTATCATGTTAATAATATCCCTTAGTTATTGCAGGCTGACCAGGTCCTCAGTCTCCCAAACGAGTGTACAATGAAGGGTAAATAGAAGAGGCAAATGGCATGTCAAGGCTCCAGGAGGATCAAAACCCTCTCACAGAATTCAAGATTCCCTCAGGGCTAAGACTAAGACCTTCTCTGGGTGGCCTATGTTTACTTAGTTATCAGAAGAAGGGAAGAGTGGAACCACTTAAGGACTTCTCCAAGTAAGGTATTAAGTTAATCCACCAAGGAGTGAGATGCCTGAGGCTACAGTCTTTATCTCGTTGAGATTGGATCTGGTCTCCTTGCCTGTGACCTTGTCTCATCCTTTGAGGATTCTCGGCTTCACCCACCATTACAGGCCTCAGAAGGGGTCAGTGACTCACAGAAGTTCACTTACTATGAGTCCAACACCCATCTCTGGACAAGTGGCCTGGGCTTTAGACAGACTCACAAGTAAACATGAAAAGCCAATTGGTTAATTTAAGTCCTGCTCAGGGCTACTTTGTAGTGCTCGCTTCAGCAGCGCATATACTAAAAAGGGCTGCTTGTAGTGGTCTCCATCACTACTGGAACTGCATTCTGTTTCTCTTTGTCCTGGTCCCACTCCTCCATCCCCCTGCATGCCCTCTGTCACTTAGGGTCCAGAAGCTCCTCCAGGAGCATCATCTTCTGCCTCACATTGTCCTTGTCACATCCCAGCCTTCTGCAGAGCAAATGCCTCCACCTTTCCCACCTCTGCAGCCTCCTAAGCAGGGCTTTGCATCCATCGGATCACACCATGGAGTGCAGTGATTTCAAGGTGAAATGTACCTAGGAGGCTGCAATGTCCGAGCCACTTTAAGGACTCTGTAGAGACACTATGGGCAGAGGGCACTGACCCCAAAGGATACCCTGGAGGCAGCCACAATTAAGGATGTCAGGTGGTTAGCAGAGTTATCTTGGGGCCAACACACAGAACATGAAGTCAGATAATGCCTGCTAGGAACGGAGGAAGAGTGAGCCTGACAGTTCCCAGGGCACAAACGATGAACAATCAGAGGAATCTCCTGTTCATGACCATGGCAATGTACTTCCAGTCTTCCTTCACCTGCAGGAACAAAGGGGCTCACAATGACAGAGACCGGGCCTTAGGAGGGAGAAGTATCCTTCCCATGCACAGCCTCAGTAGGGACAAATATGGGCGCAGCAACAGCCCCCAGAGACCTGGAAAGCAAGGGTCAGTGTAAGTACAGAGAGGGTGTGGGGGCATACAGGGCTAGTTCCATCTCCTCAACCACCCAAAGGTCCTGTCCTATCCCATGGGGTCCAGCACTGGCCATTTCTCTTAGGTTCCAAGTAAAGGAGGCTACACAAGGACACGCTAACCCACCTTGGGGCATGAACCCTTCTGAGGTCTGCTGTGATTTAAATGCTATACTTGACAGAGTGGTAAAGGCTGTTGTTCATGTTGCCTTTGTACTCAACTTCAGGTGATGAAGGAGGAGCAAGGTGCAGGAGCAAGATCACTGTTGGGGGGAGGGCAGGGGCTTTGTGGGGCTTGGGCTCATGGCCAAGGCCAGGGGTCTGGACTCCTAGCTGCTCCCAAATACATAATTTTCTTATCAAGGGCAGATGCAGCACTCACCTCTGGCACCTCCTCATTCCATATTTTGATAACATGAATTACTGAATACTGGGTACACATGGTAGGGGCCAAGGAGGGGAGCCCACCCTCACGTAGCCAAGTATCTGCAGGGCTTTCAGGAAAAGAGTGATGCTTACAGAGTGTGCAGAGTCATTGAATAAAGACAGGTGGTGACTCTCCAGCACAAAGGAGGAAGGTGAAGATGCCCAGTTGACACACTTGGCACCTCCCTGCACCACCTTGCTCCACCTGCAAAATCCTACTCCTGCTCACAGTTTCCCAGTTAGGCTCTGTGTGTGCGTGTGTGTGCGTGCGTGCGCACGCGCGCACATGCACGCAATAGGCAGTAGTGGGAATTGAACACAAGAAGTTTTTTATTTGTATCTTATTTTGATCCAGGGTCTTGCTAAGTTCCCCAGATAAAAATTGAACTTGCAGTCATGCTGCCTTAGCCTCCAGAGTACTGTGACTACAGACTTGAGCCAGAGGAGGAATTCTTAAATGTCTTTAGTTGGGCTGTTTTGACTGCCTCTATGTCCTGATTCAAAACGTTTTCTGGAGAGTATCCAGAAGTCATGTGGTGCCAGATCCAATGCATAAGGTGGATGACTACACACCATGATATTTTTATGAGGCTGCCTTTTCACTGGATGCCGCTCGACGGCAGCATTTACTGTATTTTTTATCATAACTGTAAAGACAAGGAAAGAGAACATCTCAGAAAGTGGCAAGAATGATGGATCAGTACATTCAAGGCTAGGGGGAGATTTTGAATGAAATTAGTGGCAATGCGCTTTTTATTGTAATAGTAATTTTTCAACTTGAAGATTCACTATATACTTTGATCGCACCTCATGTTTGACTGTCATGTAGATCATTTTATCATAGCTTTACATATTTGAGCCCCTATGGTATACACAGTTGGCCTATTTTTGTTCATTTAATGTTTTCGAGTGATTATTTCTCATTTTCAGAGTGACTGTATTTTTCCCTTCTAGCAGAGAGTGAGTCAGCCCTCTGGCAGAGGAGGATCACAGCTTTTCCACCTGGATCTTTTGCTCTTTTCTCAGATGGGACCTAATACCCGGGCTGGTGAAGGTGTGTCCATGTAGTGTGCGTCTCTAATGAACCTCACTCCCTAGGGCCTGCGGAATGCGAGAGACCGTCTAGGTCATCACAAACAGTGCCATTTGATTGAGGCCTTGACCAGGGAAGAATCTGGCTGAGAGATGGGAGGACAGTGTGACAGCCGAGGTTCTTGTGGGAGCAAAGAACAGGTGGGGCAAAGATAACACTCACAGGGCACCCTGGGGCTGGAGAGATGGGTGCTAATGGGGGGTAGTGGAGATGGGGTTAGGGGCATTGAGGTGTGGGGCATTCAGTGACCCACCTGGACTCTGCAGACATTGAGAAATTGGTGACAGGGCGCTGAGCCCCTGACTGCCCCTGGGCAGTAGCACAGTGGCCTCAATGCTCTGGTCTAGCACCAACCCTTCCCCTCCAGTTCCAATGGTCGACTCTAAAGCCCCGGGAATCAGAACAGGTGTCTTTGCTGCAGGACTCTGTTGGGCTTGGAGGTCTTCCCATGGCCTGGGGTTGAGGGGGCTTGATGGACACCACTGTTATCCAAAATCAGGTGGCTGTAGCACCTCATACCTATTTGTATCTCAAGGAGGCAGTGGTCTCCTCAGAGCTCCCCTTTAGAAAACATTTTTAACCTGACTTCTCAGTGAAAAATTACTTGACACACAAACACACAATTTAGAGTATAGATTTCCATTTCTTTTATCAAAAATTATCTTTGTTAATTCACTAACTTTTTTTTTTTTTTAGAAACATAAGAGTACAAAAACATATTGACAAACAGACACCCATTATCATAGAAAATAGTACAATCACAACTAATCTATAGACAAGGTGATATGGTCTCAACAGTAGTTGTTGCTTTATCCATTGATATCTTCGAATTGTAGATGTATGGACCCATATACAGACATGCAAATTTAGTCAGACAGTTGATCCTCTCAACAACAGAAAAAAA